>SZWC01013391.1:20695-51340 GCA_023375785.1 Penium margaritaceum | reverse complement strand
TTCCATTTTCAGCATGACACCACATGCATGCAGTCCAGACGTACCTTCTGCAGTACCATCTGATGTATCCAGCCGCGCTTGCGAACCTGCCAGCTCCGTCCTTAGTGTGACGTGCAGTTGAGCGTCTCCCCCCGCATGTACTGTTTGGGCATAACTACATACCACCGCTGCCCACAAGTCTGGCAATGACATCACTGTCACTAGAATTTCTTTTCTTCCGATGAGATAGGGGAGGAAAGCTGGATCGATCAGTGTCATACAAATGGATGAGATCTGTTGCGATGGTATTCCTCCCAGTTTCTTTGCAAATGTGGCACCTGACGTTCAGACTGCCAGCATTTCTGAGTAACAGTGCAATGTCAACAAGCCATCTGACTGCACCGAGTGGCGGTAGGTGATGTCGCGTTCGCGGAGCTAGAGGTGGGCGGCTGTTGTAGCTCACACCGACACCATGACTTGGTCGCGGATCTCTGCGATCTAGGCGGGATGGTCGTACCATCTGGCCACAAATGTGCAATGACGTCAAAACAGACACATGGACAGTGGACCCACAGTTCTTTCAACAAAACAGAAGCGGAAGGCACAGAGCGCCATCGACTGTGCAAGAAGAGGAACGGCTGGACACGGCAAAGAGGCAAGCACGTGAGGAGAGCATGTACCATGAAACAAGGGACGGACGCTAAGAAGCAAGAAGATAAATGAAAACAGCACAAAGTATGAAACGAGACAAGACAGACAGACGAGGAGGATAGGAATTCTAGTACACAAAATGAATCCTAAAGATACTCACGGTTGGGTAAAAGATTTGCACGGGAAAAGGCGGTAACCACCCGTGGATCACCCACGCAACCAAGAAGAGGAGAAGGAGGATGATAGACCCGATAGGCCTAGTAGCGCTGTTCGTCGACCGCCCGGCTTCCGCCATGGTCTAGGGGATTAGACATGACGGGTCTCTGGAAGGGACTTGGACCCACAGCAATGGTCATGGATCGGCTAAGCTCTCTGGAGTTGTCGATGCGGCATGTTGCAACACCACTCAGCTACAGATTCTGCAAGGTTTTCAGGCCAACTGCATCGGGGCTCAGACCCAAGCTGAGACCGTAGGGAGAGGAGCGTATTCACAGAGCACACTGACGCGCTAATCGTGAACCACACGTATTGAAGGCTGAACCCGTCTCCACGACATGAGGGCAAACGGAACAACAAACAGGGAAAACCTTGTTTGCAGGTCGGCCGTCTTGTCGACAGAGGGGGAAACCCAGCCGCATGTAAAGGGGAAATTCCTGAAACGTACACAAAGGAGGAAATTCCTTTTGCATAAGTCAGGGAAATTGCAATTGCGTCAACCAAGATGAAGAAAAGGTTAGTTCGATTTGAATTACATATACCTCTTTTGTTGACAAAAAAAAACAATTCCAGGCGCATGTGACGCGACAACTCTTACTCCGTCTATGCAAGAGCTAAAACCTGTTTCCTATGAAATGATAAGTCTTGTTCTGTTGAAGCGATGGAGAACCCTGTTGTAGATGACGGGAAAGTTCGACATCTGACAACAAAGGAGAAAGCCTTGATTCATGTGATGGGACAACGCTCATTCCGTGGATGAATGGGGAAACCTCTGTTGCACAAGACTCGTCAATGCCTATATTGTCGACTAAAAGGATAAACCCACTTCCATGTATGGTGTTAATGCCTACGCAATGGAAAAAAGTAGAAAACGTGTGTTGCATGGAGGGACAATGCCTATTTTGGTAAGACCTGTTGCATAAAAGAGGGAAATCATTATTGCATCTTCAAAGAGGATAAAAATTATTGCATATCACGCTAATCCTATTTCGTCTTTGAGAAAAAAAACCTGCTTCATATGAACCAGGTCCAAAAAGGAGAAAAACTCAGTTGTATAGGACAGAAAGATGGGATTTCCGTCGACATAGATGAAAAAACCTGTTGTATATGAGGGGGAAAAACATATTCCGTCGATCAATGTAAGAAAACATGTTGCATATGACTCGTCACTGCCTATATTGTGCACAAAGTGGATGAATCATGTTCGACACGGTGCGATAACACCACTTCCATCGACAGAGAAGGCGAATCCTGTTCAACATGTTTGGACAGTGAATATTCCAATGACACAAAAGGAAAGATTTGGTCATTGAAAGTTGCTTTTCAAACATGGAATGAGATGGAAGGTGAACCGCAATGGAGAAAAAAAACAAGGGGGAAATGGGGGGGGGGGGCAACTTGAGCAATTTCGCAGAGAAGTTGAACCCAATAGGGAAGTTGAGGGACGATTTTAGTCACCATCGGGATAACCTAATAATATATTTTATGTTAAACTAAAGAAGAATATGATTAGTAATATTTCCTTCAAATTAAACTTGAGTTTTCTTTCGTAACGGTAAAATGAATAAAACGCCTGATAACAATTTTTCAGCGAGGGTGGGTACGCGTGCTGAGGGTCGGTGTCTGTGCTCATAGCTCT
This sequence comes from Penium margaritaceum, assembly GCA_023375785.1. Classification (NCBI taxonomy): domain Eukaryota; kingdom Viridiplantae; phylum Streptophyta; class Zygnematophyceae; order Desmidiales; family Peniaceae; genus Penium; species Penium margaritaceum. The sequence goes on along the minus strand of SZWC01013391.1, from coordinate 48,855 downwards.
TGACGGTTGTTCTGAACCTACGGCTTGTGTTTCATCAAGTCATCCATACTGGGCGGTAGTGTACAACTGCCTCTACGCCCTGCATTTTATGCCACTCCATTCTGACGTGCCGTTTGCCCGAAAACAATTCTTGAGCGGGGGTGGGTACGCGTGCTCTGGGTCCGTGTCTGCGCTCACAGCTCCCGATGCTTGTTCTGTACCTACGGCCAGTGTTTCATCAAGTCAACCCTACCAGGCGGTAGTGTACAACTGCCTCTGTGCCCTGCATTTTACGCCACTCCATTCTGACGTGCCGTTTGCCCGAAAACAATTCTTGAGCGAGGGTGGGTATGCGTGTTTGGGGTCCATATCAACGCTCATAGCTCCCGACGCTCATTCAGCACCTACAGCCGGTGTTTCATCGAGTCAACCATACTAGGTGGTAGTGCAAGACTAACTCTACATCCTGCATTTTACGCCACTCCATTCTCACGTGCCGTTTTCCCAAAAAAAAATCTTGAGCGGGGGTGGGTACGTGTGCTCAGAGTCCATGTCTGCACTCACAGCTCCCGACGCTCTTTCTGCACCTACAGCCGGTGTTTCATCAAGGAAACCATACCGGGCGGTAGTGTACAACTGCCTCTATGCCCTGCATTTTATGCCACTCCATTCTGACGTGCCGTTTGCCCAAAAACAATTCTTGAGCAGGGGTGGGTACGCGTGCTCAGGGTTTGTGTCTGCGCTCACAGCTCCCGACGCTTGTTCTGCACCTACGGTCGATGTTTCATCAGGTCAACCATTCCGGGCAGTAGTATACAACTGCCTCTACACCTTACATTTCACACCACTCCATTCTGACGTGTCGTTTGCCCGAAAACAATTCTTGAGCGGTGGTGGGTACGCGTGCTTGGGGTCCATTTCTGTGCTCACAGCTCCCAACGCTCGTTTTGCACCTACGGCCGGTGTTTCATTGCGTAAACCATACCGATGGTATTGTACAACTGCCTCTACGCCCTGCATTTTATGCCACTCCATTCTGACGTGCCGTTTGCCCAAAATCAAGTCTTGAACGGGGTTGGGTACACGTGCTCGGGGTCCGTGTCTGCGCTCACAGCTCCCGACGCTCGTTCTGCACCTATGGCCAGTTTTTCATCACGTCAACCATACTGGGCGGTAGTGTACAACTGCCTCTACATCCTGAAATTTACACCACTCCATTCTGACGTTCTTTTTGCCCAAAAAAAAATCTTGAGCGGGGGTGGGTACGCATGCTCTAGGTCCGTGTCTGCGCTCACGGCTCCCGACGCTCGTTTTGCACCTACGACCGGTGTTTCATCAAGTCAACCATACCGGGCGGTAGTGCACAACTGCCTCTACGCCCTGCATTTTATGCCACTCCATTCTGACGTGCCGTTTGTGCGAAAACAGTTCTTGAGCGGGGTTGGGTACGCGTGCTCGGATCTGTGTCTGAAGTCACAGCTCCCAACGCTCGTTCTGCACCTACGGCCGGTGTCTCATCGAGTCAACCATACCGGGCGGAAGTGTACAACTGCCTATACACCCTACATTTTACGCCACTCCATTCTGACCTGCCGTTTTCCCGAAAACAATTCTTGAGCGGAATGGGTACGCGTGCTTTGGGTCCGTTTCTGCGCTCACAGTTCCCGACGCTCTTTCTGCACCTACAGCCGGTGCTTCATTGAGTCAACCATACAAGGCAGTAGTGTAGGACTGCCTACACGCCTTGCATTTTACGCCACTCCATAATGATGTGCCACTTGCCCGAAATCAATTATTGAAAAGGGATGGGTACGCGTGCTCGGGGTCCATGTCTGCGCTCACAGCTCCCGACGCTCGTTCTGCACCTAGAGCAGATGTTTCATCGAGTCAACCATACCGGGCGGTAGGATATGGCTGCCTTTACCTCCTACGTTTTACACCACTCCATTCTCTCGTGCCGTTTGCCCCAAAACAATTCTTGAGCGGGGATTTGTACGCGTGCTCAGGGTCCGTGTCTGCGCTCACAGCTCCCGACGCTCGTTCTGCACCTACGGCCGATGTTTCATCAAGTCAACCATATCGGGTGGTACTGTACGACTGCCTCTATGCCTTGCATTTTACGCCACTCCATTCTCACGTGGCATTTGCTCGAAAACAATTCTTGAGCGGCGGTGGGTACGCTTGCTCCGGGTCCGTGTCTGCGCTCACAGCTCCGGACGCTTCTTCTGCACCAACGGCCGGTGTTTCATCAAGTCAACCATACTGGACGGTAGTGTACAACTACCTCTACGCCCTGCATTTTATGCCACTCCATTCTGAAATGTCGTTTGCCCAAAAACAATTCTTCAACGGGGGTGTGTACGTGTTCTCGGGGTTTGTGTCTGCGCTCACAGCTCCCAACGCTCGTTCTGCACCTACGGCCAGTGTTTCATCAAGTCAACCACATTTGGCGATAGTGTACGACTGCTTCTATGCCCTGTATCTAACCCCGATCCATTTTGACGTGCCGTTTGCCCGAAATCAATTCTTGAGCGGGGGTGGGTACGCGTGTTTGGGGTCCGTGTCTGCGCTGACAGCTCTTGACGCTCGTTCTGCACCTACGGCCGGTGTTTCATTGAGTCAACCATACCAGGCGGTAGTATACGACTGCCTCTATGCCCTGCATTTAAAGCCACTCCATTTTGACGTGCTGGTTGCCCGCAAACAATTCTTGAGCAGGGGTGGGTACGCATGCTCGGGATCCGTGTCTGCGCTCACAGCTCTCGACGCTCAGTCTGCACCTACGGCCAGTGTTTCATCTAGTCAACCATACCAGATGGTAGTGTACAACTGCCTCTATGCCTTGCATTTAACGCCACTCCATTTTGACGTGCTGGTTGCCCGCAAACAATTCTTGAGCAGGGGTGGGTACGCATGCTCGGGATCCGTGTCTGCGCTCACAGCTCTCGACGCTCAGTCTGCACCTACGGCCAGTATTTCATCTAGTCAACCATACCAGATGGTAGTGTACAACTGCCTCTATGCCTTGCATTTCACGCCACTCCACTTTGACGTGCCGTTTGCCCGAAAATAATTCTTGAGGGGGGTGGGTACGCGTGCTCGGGGTGCGTGTCTGCGCTCACAGCTCCCAACACTAGTTCTGCACCTACGTCCGGTGTTTCATCGATTCAACCATACCGGGCAGTAGTGTACGACTGCATCTATGCCTTGCATTTTACGCAACTCTTTTCTCAAATGCCGATTGCTCAAAAGCAATTCTTGAATGGGGTCAGGTACGCATGCTTGGGGTCCGTGTCTGCGCTCACAGCTCCCGACGCTCGTTTTGCACCTTACGGCCGGTAATTCATCGAGTCAACCGTACCGCGCGGTAGTGTACTACTGCCTCTCCACCCTGCATTTTACGCCACTCCATTGTGACGTGCCGTCTGCCCAAAAACAATTCTTGAGCAGGGGTGGGTACGCATGCTCAGGGTTCGTGTCTGCGCTCACAGCTCCCGACGATTGTTCTACACCTACGTTCGGTGTTTCATCAAGTCAACCATACCAAGAAGTAGTGTACAACTGCCTCTACGCCTTACAATTTATGCCACTCCATTCTGACGTGCCGTTTGCCCGGAAACAGTTCTTGAGTGGGGGTGGGTACGCGTGCTTGGGATCCGTCTCTTTGCTCACAGCTCCTGACGCTCGTTCTACACCTACGGCCGGTGTTTTATCAAGTCAACCATACGAGGCAGTAGTGTAAAAATTCCTCTATGCCCTGCATTTTACGTCACTCCATTCTGACGTGCCGTTTTCCCAGAAAACGTTCTTGAGCGGGGCTGGGTATGCGTGCTCGGGGTCCGTGTCTACACTTACAGCTCTTGACGCTCGTTCTGCACCTACGGCTGGTGATTCATCAAGTCAACCATACCGGGCGGTAATGTACGACTGCCTCTACGCCCTGCATTTTTCTATACTCCATTTTGACGTGCCGTTTGTCCAAAAACAATTCTTGAGCGGGGATGTCTACGTGTACTCGGGGTCCGTGTCTGCGCTCACAGCTCCTGACGCTCCTTCTGCACCTAAGGCAGGTGTTTCATCGAGTCAACCATACAGGGCGGTAGTGTAGGATTGCCTGTACGTCCTGCATTTTACGCCACTTCATTATGACGTGCTGTTTTTCCAAAAACAATTCTTGAGCAGGGGTGGGTACGTGTGCTCGGGGTAAGTGTCTGCGGTCACAGCTCTCGATGCTCGTTCTACACCTACGGCTGGTGTTTCATCTAGTCAACCATACCGGGCGGTAGTGTACAACTGCCTCTACGCCCTGCATTTAATGCCACTCCATTCTGACATGCCGTTTGCCCGAAAAGAATTCATGAGCGGGGGTGGGTATGTGTGCTTCGGATACCTGTCTACGCTCACAGCTCCCGACGCTCATTCTGCACCTACGGCCGGTGTTTCATTGAGTCAACCATACCGAGCAGTAGTGTACGGCTGCCTCTACGGCCTTCATTTTACGCCACTCCATTGGGATGTGCGGTTTGCCCGAAATCAATTCTTGAGCGGGGGTGGGTACGCGTGCTCAGGGCTCATGTTTGCGCTCACAGCTCCTGATGCTTGTTCTACACCTACGGCCGGTGTTTATTCAAGTCAACCATACCAGGGTGTAGTGTACCACTGCCACTACGTCTTGCATTTCACGCCACTCCATTCTGACGTACCGTTTGCCCGAAAATAATTCATGAGCGGGGCTGGGTACGCATGCTCGTGGTCCGTGTCTGCGCTCACAGCTCTCGACCCTTGTTCGGCACCTACGGCCAATGTTTCATCAAGTCAACAATACCGGGTGGTAGTGTACGACTGCCTGTACGCCCTGTGTTTTGCGCCACTCCATTTGACGTGCCGTTTGCCCAAAAACAATTATTGCGCGGGGGCATCTACGCGTGCTCGGGGTCCTTGTGTGGGCTCACAGCTCCCGACGCTCGTTCTCCACCTACGGACGGTGTTTCATCAAGTCAACTATACCAGACGGTAGTGTACGACTGCCTCTATGCCCTGTAATTTATGCCACTCCATTCTGATCTGCCGTTTGCCGGAAAACAATTCTTGAGTGGGGGTGGGTACGCGTGCTCGGGATCCCTATCTGCGCTCACAGCTCTGGACGCTCGTTCTGCACCTACGGCCGGTGTTTCATCGAGTCAACCATACCGGACAATAGTATACGACTGCCTCTATGCCTTGTATTTTACGCCACTCCATTCTGACTTGTCGTTTGCCCGAAAACAATTCTTCAGCGGGGATGGGTACGCGTGCTCGGGGTCTGTTTTTGCGCTTAAAGCTCGCGATGCTCGTTCTGCACCTATAGCGGGTGTCTCATTGATTCAACCATACCGGGCGGTAATGTACAACTGCCTCTTTGCCTTGCATTTTACGCCACTCCATTCTGACATGCCATTTGCTCGAAAACAATTCTTGAGCGAGAATGGGTACGCATGCTCCAGGTCGATGTCTTTGCTCACACCTCCCGACGCTTGTTCTACACCTACAGCCGGTGTTTCATTGAATCAACCATACCGCGCAGTAGTCTATGACTGCCTCTACGCCCTGCACTTTACGCCACTCTTTTTTGACGTGCCGTTTGCCCGAAACAAATTCTTGAGCGGGCATGGGTACGCGTCCTCGGGGTCCGTGTTTGCGCTCACAGTTCCCGACACTTGTTCTGCACCTTAGGCCGGTTTTTAATCAAGTCAACCATATCGAACAGTAGTGCACGATTCCCTCTAGCCCTGCATTTTACGCCACTCCATTCTGATGTGCCGTTTGCCCAAAAACAATTATTGGTATGTGTACTCAGGGTCCCTGTCTGCGCTCACAGCTCCCGACGCTCGTTCTGCACCTACAGCCGGTGTTTCATTGAGTCCACCATACCGGGGGGTAGTGGATGACAGCCTCTATGCCCTGCATTTCATGCCACTCTATTCAAATATGCCGTTTGCCCGAAAACAATTCTTAAGCGGGGGTGGGTATGCATTCTTGGGGTCCGTGTCTGCGCTCACAGCTCTCGACGCTCGTTTTGAACCTACAGCCGGTGTTTCATCAAGTCAACCATACCGAGGGGAGGTGTAGGACTGCCTCTATGCCCTGCATTTTACGCCAAGCCATTCTGACATGCTGTTTGCCGGAAATCAATTCTAAAGCAGGGGTGGGTACGCGTGCTCAGGGTCCGTGTCTGCGCTCATAGCTCCCGACGCTCGTTCGGCACCTACGGCTGGTGTTTCATCAAGTCACACATTCTGGGCGATAGTGTGCAACTGCCTTTACGCCCTGCATTTTACGCCACTCCATTCCGATGTGCCGTTTTCCTGAAAACAATTCTTGAGCGGGGGTGGGTACGCGTGCTCGGGGTCCGTGTCTGCGCTTAGAGCTCCCGACACTCGTTCTGCACCTAAANTTCTGACATGCCATTTGCTCGAAAACAATTCTTGAGCGAGAATGGGTACGCATGCTCCAGGTCGATGTCTTTGCTCACACCTCCCGACGCTTGTTCTACACCTACAGCCGGTGTTTCATTGAATCAACCATACCGCGCAGTAGTCTATGACTGCCTCTACGCCCTGCACTTTACGCCACTCTTTTTTGACGTGCCGTTTGCCCGAAACAAATTCTTGAGCGGGCATGGGTACGCGTCCTCGGGGTCCGTGTTTGCGCTCACAGTTCCCGACACTTGTTCTGCACCTTAGGCCGGTTTTTAATCAAGTCAACCATATCGAACAGTAGTGCACGATTCCCTCTAGCCCTGCATTTTACGCCACTCCATTCTGATGTGCCGTTTGCCCAAAAACAATTATTGGTATGTGTACTCAGGGTCCCTGTCTGCGCTCACAGCTCCCGACGCTCGTTCTGCACCTACAGCCGGTGTTTCATTGAGTCCACCATACCGGGGGGTAGTGGATGACAGCCTCTATGCCCTGCATTTCATGCCACTCTATTCAAATATGCTGTTTGCCCGAAAACAATTCTTAAGCGGGGGTGGGTATGCATTCTTGGGGTCCGTGTCTGCGCTCACAGCTCTCGACGCTCGTTTTGAACCTACAGCCGGTGTTTCATCAAGTCAACCATACCGAGGGGAGGTGTAGGACTGCCTCTATGCCCTGCATTTTACGCCAAGCCATTCTGACATGCTGTTTGCCGGAAATCAATTCTAAAGCAGGGGTGGGTACGCGTGCTCAGGGTCCGTGTCTGCGCTCATAGCTCCCGACGCTCGTTCGGCACCTACGGCTGGTGTTTCATCAAGTCACACATTCTGGGCGATAGTGTGCAACTGCCTTTACGCCCTGCATTTTACGCCACTCCATTCCGATGTGCCGTTTTCCTGAAAACAATTCTTGAGCGGGGGTGGGTACGCGTGCTCGGGGTCCGTGTCTGCGCTTAGAGCTCCCGACACTCGTTCTGCACCTAAAGCCTGTGTTTCATCAAGTCAACCATACCGGGCGGTAGTGTTCTACTGCCTCTATGCCCTGCATTTTACGCCACTCCATTCTGACGTCCCGTTTGCCTGAAAAAAAATCTTGAGCGGGGGTGGGTACGCGTGCTCGGGGTCCGTGTCTTCGCTCACAGCTCCTGACACTCGTTCTGCACCTACGGCCGGTGTTTCATCAAGTCAACCATACCGGGCGGTAGTGTACAACTGCCTCTATGCCCTGCATTTTATGCCACTCCATTCAAACGTGCCGTTTGCCCGAAAACAATTCTTGAGCAGGGGTGGGTACGCATGCTCGGGGTCCGTGTCTGCGCTAAATGCTCCCGACACTTGTTCTGCACCTACGGCCGGTGTTTCATCAAGTAAACCATACCGGAGGGTAGTGTACGACTGCCTCTACGCCTTGCATTTTATGCCACTCCATTCTGACGTGCCGTTTTCCATAAAACAATTCTTGAGCGGGGGTGGGTACGCATTCTCGGGGTCCGTGTATGCGCTCACAGCTCCGACGCTCATCCTGCACCTACGGCCAGTGTTTCATAAAGTCAACCATACCGGGCGGTATTGTACAACTGCCTCTACGCCCTGCATTTCACGCCACTCCATACTGACGTGCCTTTTGCCCAAAAGCAATTCTTGACCCGGGGGTGGGTACGTGTGCTCGGGGTCCGTGTCTGCGCTCACAACTCCCGACGCTCGTTCTGCACCTACGGCCGGTGTTTCATCGAGTCAACCATACAAGGCGGTAGTGTACAGCTGCCTATACGACCTGCATTCTACGCCACTCCATTTTTACGTGCTGTTTGCCCGAAATCAGTGCTTAAGCGAGGGTGGGTACGCGTGCTAAGGGTCCGTGTCTGCGCTCACAACACCGGACGGTCATTCTGCACCTATGGCCGGTGTTTCATCGAGTCAACCATACAAGGCGGTAGTGTACAACTGCCTCTACGCCCTGCATTTTGTGCCACTCCATTCTGACATGCCGTTTGCCCGAAAACAATTCTTGATCGGGGATGGGTACTCGTGCTTGGGGTCCGTGTCTGTGCTCACAGCTCCCTACGCTCGTTCTGCACCTATGGCCGTTGTTTCATCAAGTCAACCATACGGGGCGGTAGTGTACGACTGCCTCTACGCCCTTCATTTTACTCCACTCCATTCTGACGTGCTGTTTGCCCGAAATCATTCCTTGAGCTCGGGTGGGTACCCGTGCTTGGGGTCCATGTCTGCGCTCACAGCTCCTGACGCTCGTTCTGCACCTACGGCCGGTGTTTCATTAAATCAACCATACCGGGCGGTAGTGTACAACTGCCTTAACGCCCTACATTTTACGCCAGTCCATTCTCACATGCTGTTTGCCCGAAATCAATTCTTGAGCGGGGTTGGGTACGCGTGCTCGGGGTCCGTGTTTGCGCGCAGAGCTCCCGACGCTCGTTCTGCACCTACGGCCGTTGTTTCATCAAGTCAACCATTCTGGGCGGTAGTGTACGACTGCCTGTACGCCCTGCATTTTACGTCACGCCATTCTGACGTGCCATTTGCCCGAAAACAATTCTTTACCCGGGGGTGGGTAAGTGTGCTCGGGGTCCGTGTCTGCGCTCACAACTCCCGAAACTCGTTCTGCACCTACGGCCGGTGTTTCATTGAGTCAACCATACAAAGCGGTAGTGCACAACTGCCTCTACGCCCTGCATTTTATGCCACTCCATTTTGACGTGCTGTTTGCCCGAAATCAATGCTTAAGCGGGGGTGGGTACGTGTGCTCAGGGTCCGTGTCTGCGCTCACAACACCCGACGCTCGTTCTGCACCTACGGCCGGTGTTTCATCGTGTCACACATTCTGGGCGGTAGTGTATGACTGCCTCTACGCACTGCATTCTACGCCACTCCATTCTGATGTGCCGTTTGCCTTAAAATAATTCTTGAGCAAGGTGGGTACGTGTGCTAGGGGTCCGCGTCTGTGCTCACAGCTCCCGACACTCGTTCTGCACCTACGGCCGGTGTTTCATCAAGTAAACCATACCGGAGGGTAGTGTCCGAGTGCCTCTACGCCCTGCATTTTATGCCACTCAATTCTGACGTGCTGTTTGCCCAAAAAACAATCATGAGCGGGGCTGGGTACGCGTGCTCGGGGTCCGTGTCTGTGCTCACAGCTCTCGACGCTCATCCTGCAACTACCGCCGGTGTTTCATCAAGTCAACCATACAGGGCGGTAGTGTACAACTGCCTCTACGCCCTGCATTTCACGCCACTCCATTCTGACGTGCCGTTTGCCCAAAAACAATTCTTGACCCAAAAGTGGGTACGCGTGCTCGGGGTCCGTGTCTGCGCTAACAACTCTCGACGCTCGTTCTGCACCTACGGCCGGTGTTTCATCGAGTCAACCATACAAGGTGGTAGTGTACAACTGCTTCTACGCCCTGCATTTTGTGCCACTCCATTCTGACGTGCCGTTTGCCTTAAAACAATTCTTGAGCGGGGATGGGTACCCATGCTCGGGGTCCGTGTCTGTGCTCACAGCTCCCTACGCTCCTTCTGCACCTACGGCCGGTACTTCATCAAGTCAACCATACGGGGCGGTAGTGTACAACTGCCTGTACGCCCTTCCTTTTTCACCACTCCATTCTGACGTGCTGTTTGCCCGAAATCATTCCTTGAGTGCGGGTGGGTACGCGTGCTCGGGGTCCATGTCTGCGCTCACAGCTCTCAACGCTCGATCTGCAGCTACGGCCGGTGTTTCATTAAATCAACCATACCCGGCGGTAGTGTACAACTGCCTTTACACCCTACATTTTATGCCAGTCCATTCTGACATGCTGTTTGCCCAAAATCAACTCTTGAGCGGGAGTGGGTACGCGTGCTCGGGGTCCGTGTCTGCGCTCACAGCTCCCGACGCTCGTTCTGCACCTACGGCCGTTGTTTCATCAAGTCATCCATTCTGGGCGGTAGTGTACGACTGTGTCTACGCCCTGCATTTTACGCCACGCCATTCTGACATGCCGTTTGCCCAAAAACAATTCTTGACCCGGGGGTGGGTACGTGTGCTCGGGGTCGGTGTCTGCGCTCACAATTCCCAACGCTCGTTCTGCACCTACGGCCGGTGTTTCATCAAGTCAACCATAGAAGGCGGTAGTGTACAACTGCCTTTACGCCCTGCATTTTAGGCCACTCTATTTTGACGTGCTGTTTGCCCAAAATCAATGCTTGAACGGGGGTGGGTACGCATGCTCAGGGTCTGTGTTTGCGCTCACAACACCCGACGCTCGTTCTGCACCTACGGCCGGTGTTTCATCGATTCACACATTCTGAGCGGTAGTGTATGACTGCCTCTAAGCCCTGCATTTTACGGCACTCCATTCTGATGTGCCGTTTGCCTTAAAACAATTCTTGAGCGGGGGTGGGTACGCGTGCTTGGGGTCCGTGTCTGCGCTCACAGCTCCCGACACTCGTTCTGCACCTACGGCCTGTGTTTCATCAAGTAAACCATACCAGAGCGTAGTGTACGAGTGCCTCTACGCCCTGTATTCTACGCCACTCCATTCTGAAGTGCCGTTTGCCCAAAAACAATTCTTGAGCGGGGCTGGGTACGCGTGCTCGGGGTCCGTTTCTGTGCTCACAGCTCCCGAACCTCATCCTACACCTACGGCCGGTGTTTCATCAAGTCAACCATGCAGGGCGGTAGTGTACAACTGCCTCTACGCCCTGCATTTCACGCCACTCCATTCTGACATGCCATTTGCCGGAAAACAATTCTTGACCCAGGAGTGGGTACGCGTGCTTGGGGTCCGTGTCTGCGCTCACAACTCTCGACGCTCGTTCTGCACCTACGGCCGGTGTTTCATCGAGTCAACCATACAAGGTGGTAGTGAACAACTGCCTCTAGGCCCTGCATTAACTTCCACTCCATTCTGACGTGCTGTTTGCCCAAAAACAATTCTTGAGCGGGGATGGGTACTCGTGCTCAGGGTCCGTGTCTGTGCTCACAGCTCCCTACGCTCGTTCTGCACCTACGGCCGGTATTTCAGCAAGTCAACCATACAGGGCGGTAGAGTACAACTGCCTCTACGCCCTTCATTTTACGCCAGTCCATTCTGACGTGCTGTTTGCCCAAAATCATTCCTTGAGCGGGGGTGGGTACGCGTGCTCGGGGTTCGTGTCTGCGCTCACAGCTCCCAACGCTAGTTCAACACCTACGGCCGGTGTTTCATCAAGTCAACCATGCCGGGCGGTAGTGTACAACTGCCTTTACGCCCTACATTCTACGCCAGTCCATTCTCACGTGGCATTTGCTCGAAAACAATTCTTGAGCGGGGATGGGTACGCTTGCTCCGGGTCCGTGTCCACGCTCACAACTCTGGACGCTCCTTCTGCACCTACGGCCAGTGTTTTATCAAGTCAACCATACTGGACGGTAGTGTACAACTACCTCTACGTCCTGTATTTTATGCCACTCCATTCTGACGAGTCATTTGCCGGAAAGCAATTCTTGAACGGGGGTGTACAAGCGTGCTCGGGGTTTGTGTCTGCACTCACAGCTCCTGACGCTCGTTCTGCACCTACGGCCGGTGTTTCATCAAGTCAACCACATTTGGCAATAGTGTACGAATGCCTCTATGCCCTGTATTTAACGCAACTCCATTTTGACGTGACGTTTGCCCAAAATCAATTCTTGAGCGGGGATTAATACACGTGCTCGGGGTCGGTGTCTGCGCTTACAGCTCATGACACTCGTTCTGCACCTACGGCCAGTGTGTCATCGAGTCAACCATACCAGGCGGTACTCTACGACTGCCTCAATGCCCTGCATTTTACACCACTCCATTCTGACGTTCCGTTTGCCCGCAACAATTCTTGAGCAGGGGTGGGTACGCGTGCTCGGAGTCCGTGTCTGCGCTCACAGCTCTCGACGCTCAGTGTGCACCTACGGCTGGTATTTCATCTAGTCAACCATACCAGGCGGTAGTGTACAACTGCCTCTATGCCTTGCATTTTACGCCACTCCATTTTGACGTGCCGTTTGCCCCAAAAGAATTCTTGAGGGGGGTGGGTACGCGTGCTCGGGGTCCGTGTCAGCGCTCACAACTCCCAACGCTGGTTCTGCACCTACGTTTGGTGTTTCATCGAGTCAACCATACCGGGCAGTAGAGTACAACTGCCTCTACGCCTTGCATTTTACGCAACTCTATTCTCACGTGCCGTTTGCCCGAATCAATTCTTGAGTGAAGGTGGGTACGCGTGCTTGGGGTCCGTGTCTGTGCTCACAGCTCCCGACGCTTGTTTTGCACCTTACGGCCGGTAACTCATCAAGTCAACCATACCGTGCGGTAGTGTACGACTGCCTCTATGCCCTACATTTTACGCCACTCCATTGTGACGTGCCGTATGCCCGAAAACAATTCTTGAGCAGGGGTGGGTACGCGTGCTCAGGGTTCGTGTCCGCGCTCACAGCTCCCGACGCTTGTTCTGCACCTACAATCAGTGTTTCATAAAGTCAACCATACCGGGCAGTAGTATACAACTGTCTCTACGCCTTACATTTTACGCCACTCCATTCTGACGTGCCGTTTGCCCGGAAACAGTTCTTGAGTGGGGGTGGGTACGCGTGCTTGGAGTCTGTCTCTGTGCTCACAACTCCCGACGCTCATTCTGCACCTACGGCCGGTGTTTCATTGAGTCAACCATACGAGGCGGTAGTGTACGACTTCTTCTACGCCCTGCATTTTACGTCACTCCATTCTTACGTGCCGTTTTCCCGAAAACAATTCTTGAGCAAGGGTGGGTACGTGTGCTCGAAGTCAGTGTCTGCGCTCACAGCTCTTGATGCTTGTACTGCACCTACGGCCGGTGATTCATCAAGTCAACCATACCGGGCGGTAGTGTACAACTGCCTCTACACCCTGCATTTTATGCCACTCCATTCTGACCTGCCGTTTGCCCAAGAACAATTCTTGAGCGGGGGTGGGTATGCGTGCTTGGGCTCCGTGTCTGCGCTCACAGCTCGCGGCGCTCGTTCTACACCTATAACTGATGTTTCATCGAGTCAACCATGCCGGGCGGTAGTGTATAACTGCCTGTATGCCCTACATTTTACGCCACTCCATTCTGACATGCCGTTTGCATGAAAAGAATTCATGAGCAGGGGTGGGTATGCGTGCTTGGGATCCATGTCTGCGCTCACAGCTTCCGACACTCGTTCTGCACCTACGGCCGGTGTTTCATTGAGTCAACCATACCGGGCAGTAGTGTACGGCTGCCTCTACGCCCTTCATTTTATGCCACTCCATTCTGACGTGCGGTTTACCCAAAATCAATTCTTGAGCAGGGGTGGGTACGCGTGCTCGGGGCTCGTGTTTGCGGTCACAGCGCGTGACGCTTGTTCTACACCTACGGCCAGTGTTTGTTCAAGTCAACCATACCAGGGGGTAGTGTACCACTGCCTCTACGTCCTGCATTTCACGCCACTCCATTCTGACTTAACGTTTGCCCTAAAATAATTCATGAGCGGGGGTGGGTATGCGTGCTCGGGGTCCGTGTGTGCGCTCACAGCTTGCGACGCTCGTTCTGCACCTAAGGACGTAGTTTCATCAAGTCAACCATACCAGGTGGTCGTGTAGTACTGCCTCTACACCGTGCATTTTACGCCACTCCATTCTGATCTGCCGTTTGCCGGAAAACAATTCTTGAGCGGGGATGGGTACTCGTGCTCGTGATCCCTATCTGCGCTCACAGCTCTCGACGCTCGTTCTGCACCTACGGCCAGTGTTTCATTGAGTTAACCATACCGGACAGTAGTGTATGACTGCCTCTATGCCTTGTTTTTTATGCAACTGCATTCTAAATTGTTGTTCGCCGAAAAACAATTCTTGAGCGGGGATGGGTACGCGTGCTCAAGGTCCGTTTCTGTGCTTACAACTCGCGATGCTCGTTTGGCACCTACAGCCGGTGATTCATTGAGTCAACCATACCGGGCGGTTGTGTACAACTGCCTCTATGCCTTGCATTTTACGCCACTCCATTCTGAAATGCCGTTTGCTCGAAAACAATTCTTGAGCGGGGGTGGGTACGCGTGCTCGGGGTCCGTGTCTGCGCTCACAGCTCCCAACGCTCGTTCTACACCTACGGCCGGTGTTTCATTGAATCAACCATACCGTGCAGTAGTCAACAACTGCCTCTACGCCCTCCATTTTACTCCACTCAATTTTTACATGCCCTTTGCCCAGAAACAATTCTTGAGCGTGGGTGGGTACGCGTGCTCGAGGTCTGTGTCTGCGCTCAGAGCTCCCGACGATTGTTCTGCACTTACGGCCCGTGTTTCATCAAATCAACCATACCGAGCACTAGTGTACGACTGCCTCTACGCCCTGCATTTTACGCCACTCTTTTCTGACGTGCCGTTTGCCCGAACCAAATTCTTGAGCGGGGATGGGTACGCGTGCTTGGGATCCGTATTTGCGTTCACAGCTCCCGACGCTTGTTCTGCACCTACGTCCGGTTTTTTATCAAGTCAACCATATCGAACGGTAGTGCACGATTGCCTCTAGCCCTACATTTTACGCCACTCCATTCTGATGTGCCGTTTGCCCGAAAAGAATTCTTGAGCGGGGGTGGGTATGCGTGCTCAGGGTCCTTGTCTGCGCTCACACCTCCCGACGCTCGTTCTGCACCTACGGCCGGTGTTTCATCGAGTCAACCATACCGGGAGGGAGTGGATGACTGCCTCTATTCCCTGCATTTCATGCCACTCTATTCAAATTTGCCGTTTGGCCTAAAACAATTCTTAAGCGGGGGTGGGTACGCATTCTTGGGGTCCGTGTCTGTGCTCAGAGCTCCCGACGCTCGTTTTGCACCTACAGCCGGTGTTTTATCAAGTCAACCATACCAAGGGGTGGTGTATGACTGCCTCTGTGTCCTACAGTTTACGCCACTCCATTCTAACATGCTGTTTGCCTGAAAACAATTCTTGAGAAGGGGTGGGTGCCCGTGCTCAGGGTCCGTGTCTGCGCTCAGAGCTCCCGACACTCGTTCTGCACCTAAATCTGGTGTTTCATCAAGTCAACCATACCGGGCGGTAGTGTTCAACTGCCTCTATGCCCTGCACTTTACGCCACTCCATTCTGACGTGCCGTTTGCCCGAAAAAAATTCTTGAGCGGAGGTAGGTACGCGTGCTCGGGGTCCGTGTCTGCGCTCACAGCTCCCGACACTCGTTCGGCACCTACGGCCTGTTTTTCATCAAGTCAAGCATACCAGCCGGAAGTGTGAGACTGCCTCTATGCCCTGCATTTCATGCCACTCCATTCAAACGTGCCGTTTGCCCGAAAGCAATTCTTGAGCGGGGGTGAGTACGCGTGCTCGGGGTCCGTGTCTGTGCTAACTGCTCCCGACACTTGTTCTGCACCTACGGACGGTGTTTCATCAAGTAAACCATACTGAAGGGTAGTGTACGACTGCCTCTACGCCCCGCATTTTATGCCACTCCATTCTGACATGCTATTTGCCCAAAAACAATTCTTGAGCGGGGGTGGGTACGCATGCTCAGGGTCCGTGTCTGCGCTCACAGCTCCGACGCTCATCCTGCACTTACGGCGGGTGTTTCATCAAGTCAACCATACCGAGCAGAAGTGTACAACTGCCTCTATGCCCTGCATTTCACACCATTCCATTCTGACGTGCCGTTTGCCCGAAAACAATTCTTGACCCGGGGGTGGGTACGTGTGCTCAGGGTCCGTGTCTGCGCTCACAACTCCCGACGCACCTTCTGCACCTACGGCCGGTGTTTCATCGAGTCAACCATACAAGGCGGTAATGTACGACTGCCTCTACGCCCTGCACTTTACGCCACTCCATTTTGACGTGCTGTTTGCCCGAAATGAATTCTTAAGCGGGGGTGGGTACGCGTGCTCAGGGTCCATGTCTGCACTCACAACACCCGACGCTCGTTCTGCACCTACGGCCGGTGTGTCATCAAGTCACACATTCTGGGTGGTAGTGTACGACTCCCTCTACGCCCTGCATTTTACGCCACTCCATTCTGATGTGCCGTTTGCCTTAAAACAATTCTTGAGCGGGGGTGGGTACGCGTGCTCGGGGTTCGTGTCTGCGCTCACAGCTCCCGACACTCGTTCTCCACCTACGGCCGGTGTTTCATCAAGTAAACCATACCGGAGGCTAGTGTAGAGTGCCTCTACGCTTTGCATTTTGCGCCACTCCATTCTGACAAACCGTTTGCCCAAAAACAATTCTTGAGCGAGGGTGGGCACGCGTGCTCGGGGTCCGTATCTGTGCTCACAGCTCCTGACACTCATCCTGCACCTACTCCCGGTGTTTCATCAAGTCAACCATACCGGGTGGTAGTGTTCAACTGCCTCTATGCCCTGCATTTCACGCCACTCCATTCTGATGTGCCGTTTGCCCGTAAACAATTCTTGACCCGGGAGTGGGTACGCGTGCTCAGGATCCGTGTCTGCGCTCACAACTCTCAACGCTCGTTCTACACTTACGGCCGGTGGTTCATCAAGTCAACCATACAAGGCAGTAGTGTACAACTGCCTCTACACCCTGCATTTTGTGCCACTCCATTCTGACGTGCCGTTTGTCCGAAAAGCATTCTTGAGCGGGGATGGGTACTCGTGCTCGGGGTCCGTGTCCGCGCTCACAGCTCCCTACGCTCGTTCTACACCTACGGCCGGTATTTCATCAACTCAACCATACCGGGCGGCAGTGTACAACTGCCTCTAGGCCCTTCATTTTATGCCACTCCATTCTGACGTGCTGTTTGTCCGAAATAATTTCTTGAGCGAGGGTGGGTACGCGTGCTTGGGGTCCGTGTCTGCACTCACAGCTCCCGACGCTCGTTCTGCACCTACGGCCGGTGTTTCATCAAGTCAACCATACCGGGCGGTAGTGTACAACTGCCTCTACGCCCTACATTTTACGCCAATCCATTCTGACGTGCTGTTTGCCCGAAATCAATTCTTGAGCGGGGATGGGTACGTGTGCTCAGGGTCCATGTCTGCGCTCACAGCTCCCGACGCTCGTTCTGCACGTACGGCCGTTGTTTCATCGAGTCAACCATTATCGGCGGTAGTGTACGACTGCCTCTACGCCCTGAATTTTAGGTCACGCCATTCTGACGTGCCGTTTTCCCGAAATCAATTCTTGAGCGGGAATGGGTACGCATGCTCGGGGTTCGTGTCGGCGCTCAGAGCTCGCGACACTCGTTCTGCACATACAGTCGGTGTTTCATCAAGTCAACCATACCGGGTGGTAGTGTACAACTGCCTCTATGCCGTGCATTTTATGCCACTCCATTCTGAAGTGCCTTTTGCCCTAAAACAATTCTTGAGCGGGGGTGGGTACGCGTGCTCGGGGTCCGTGTCTGCGCTCACAGCTCCCGACACTCGTTCTGCACCTACAGCCAGTGTTTCATCAAGTCAACCATACCAGGGGGTAGTGTACAACTACCTTTACCCATTGCATTTTACGCCACTCCATTCTGACATGTCGTTTCCCTGAAAACAATTCTTGAGTGGTGGTGGTTATGCGTGCTCGGGGTCCGTGTCTGCGCTCACAGCTCCTGACGCTCATTTTGCACCTACAGCCAGTGTTTCATCAAGTCAACCATATCGAGCGGCAGTGTACAACTGCCTCTACGCCCTGCATTTCACGCCACTCCATTCTGACGTGCCGTTTGCCCAAAAACAATTCTTGACCGGGGGTGGGTACGGATGCTCGAGGTCCGTTTCTGTGCTCACAACTCCCGACGCTTGTTCTGCAGCTACGGCCGGTGTTTCATAAAGTCAACCATTCTATGCGACAGTGTACAACAGCCTCTACGCCCTGCATTTGACGCCACTCCATTCTGACGTGCCGTTTTCCTGAAAACAATTCTTGAGCGGGGGTGGGTACGCGTACTCGGGATCCGTGTCTGCGCTCACAGCTCCCGACAATCATTTTTCACCTACGGTCGGTGTTTCATCAAGTCAACCATATCGGGGGTTAGTTTAAAACTGCCTCTATGCCCCGCATTTCACGCCACTCCATTCTGACGTGCCGTTTGCCCAAAAACAATTCTTGAGCGGGGGTGGGTACGCGTGCTCGGGGTCCGTGTCTGCGCTCACAACTCTCGACGCTCCTTCTGCACCTACGGCCGGTGTTTCATAGAGTCAACCATACAAAGTGGTAGTGTTCATCTGCCTCTACGCCCTGCATTTTACGCCACTCCATTCTGAGGTGCCGTTTGCCCAAAATCAATTCCTGACCGGGGGTGGGTTTGCGTGCTCGGGGTCCGTGTCTGCGCTCACAACTCCCGACGCTCGTTCTGCACCTATGGCCGGTATTTCATCGAGTGAACCATACAAGGCGGTAGTGTACAACTGCCATTACGCCCTGCATTTTACACCACTCCATTCTGACGTGCTGTTTGCCCGACATCATTTTTTTAGCGGGGGTGGGTACGCGTGCTCAGGGTCTGTGCCTGCGCTCACAGCTCCCGACGCTCGTTCTGCACCTACGGCCGGTGTTTCATTGAGTTAACCATACTAGGTGGTAGTGTACAACTTCCTTTACACCCTGCATTATACGCCACTCCATTCTGATGTGCCGTTTGCCCGAAAACATTTCTTGAGCGGGAGTGGGTACGCGTGCTCGGGGTCCGTGTCTGCGCCCACAGATCCTGACGCTCGTTCTGCACCTACAGCCAGTGTTTCATCAAGTCAACCATACCATGCGGTAGTGTACAACTGCCTCTACGCTCTGCATTTTATGCCACTCCATTCTGACGTGCTGTTCGCCCGAAATCATTTCTTGAGCGGGGGTGGGTACTTGTGCTTGGGGTCCGTGTCTGTGCTCACAGCTCCCCACGCTCGTTCTGCACCTACGAGCGGTGTTTCATCAAGTCAACCATACCGGGTTATAGTGTACAACTGCCTCTACGCCCTGCATTTTATGCCACTCCATTCAAACGTGTCGTTTGCCCGAAAACACTTCTTGAGCGTGGTTGGCTACACGTGCTCAGGGTCCGTGCTTGCGCTCACAGCTCCCGACGCTCGTTCTGCACCTACGGCCGGTGTTTCATCGAGTCAACCATGCTAGGCGGTAGTGTACAACTGCTTCTACGCCCAGCATTTTACGCCACTCCATTCTGACGTGCCGTTTTCCCGAAAACAATTCTTGAGCGGGAGTGGGTACGCGTGCTCGGGGTCCGTTTCTGTGCTCACAACTCCGGATACTCGTTCTGCACCTATGGCCGGTGTTTCATCAAGTCAACCATACCGGGCGGTAGTGTACAACTGCTTGTACACCCTGTATTTTATGCCACTCCTTCTGACGTGCCGTTTGCCCGAAAACAATCCTTGAGCGGGGGCGGGTACGCGTGCTCGGGGTCCGTGTCTTCGCTCACAGCTCCGGACGCTTGTTCTGCACCTACTGTCGGTGTTTCATTGAGTCAACCATATTGGGCGGTAGTGTACAACTGCCTCTACGTCCTCCATTTTACGCCACTCCATTCTGACGTGCCGTTTGCCCGAAAACAATTCTTGAGCGGAGGTGGGTACGCGTGCTCGAGGTCCGTGTCTGTGCTCACAGCTGCCAACGCTTGTTCTGCACCTACGGTGGGTGTTTCATCGATTCAACCATACCGGGTGGTAGTGTACGATTGCCTCTATGCCGTGCATATTACGCCACTCCATTGTGACATGCTGTTTGCCCAAAATCAATTCTTGAGCGGGGGTGGGTACGTGTGCTCGGGGTCCGTGTCTGCGCTCCCAGCTCTCGACGCTCGTTCTGCTCCTACGGCTGGTGTTTCATCAAGTCCACCATACTGGGCGGTAGTCTACAACTGTCTCTACGCCATGCATTTTACGCCACTCCATTCTCACGTGTTGTTTTCCCGAAAACAATTCTTGAGGGGGGGTGGGTACACGTGCTTGGGATCCGTGTATGCGCTCACAGCTCACGACGCTCATTCTACACCTACGGCTGGTGTTTCATCGAGTCAACCATACCGGGCTGTAGTGTACAACTGCCTCGACGCCCTGCATTTTACGCCACTCCATTCTGACATGCCATTTGCCTGAAAACAATTCTTGAGCGGGGGTGGGTACGCGTGCTTGGTGTCCGTGTCTGCGCTCACAGCTCTCGACGCTCGTTATGCACCTACGGCCGGTGTTTCATCGAGTCAACCATACTGGGCGGTAGTGTACGACTGCCTCTACGCCCTGCATTTTACGCCACTCCATTTTGACATGTCGTTTGCCCGAAAACAGTTCTTGAGAGGGGGTAGGTACGTATGATCGGGGTCAGTGTCTGCTGTCACAGCTCCCGACGCTGGTTCTGCACCTACCAGTGTTGCTCTCAGGACAACGGACAACGCCACAACATTGTTAACAACGAGCAACGTTGTAGTCAGCTTCAGTAACAACGTTGTGAAGACACGCATTATGGTGGTTTTAGTGGCAAACCTGGCAGGGCAAGTACCAACATGAAAAACTTCTAAGTCCTTAACTTGCAGATACATTGTTTTATGGCTTTATCTTTGACACTTATACATTTAGACACTACAGTATAATCACATTTGCACACTTCCTACCACTTGTGTAATTCTGCACTTGACCATGGTGATGCACATCTCCAAGACCAGCAATCATACATAGCAAACTTGAACACATGAGATGGAGAAAGATAGAATTTTCACACTTTGCAAGTTTGAAGCACATTGCTGACTACTTCCTGCCACGTGCACGCTTAGCAGGCTTGTCTGCTGCACTGCCACGCTTGGTTCCTGATGCATTGATGGGTGCCATGGCACCATCAACTACAGAAGGTCCTCTTTCAACAGGGGAAGTAGTGCTTGCTGCCACTGCACTGCCAGTACTAGCTTGACTGCTTGCAATTTGTGCACTGGTAGATACCACTGCACTGCCTTCTGCTGCTGCTGGAGTTTGCATAGGTTCTGCTGGACTCCCTTCATCAGCTTCTGGAGTCTGTGCAACTGCCGCTGCTAGATTCCCTGCATCTGCTACTGCTGGTGTTGCCTTTGCTGCCCCAGTCTGGCTGCTGGTACCTTGCTGGTCCTCTGAGGCAGCTGTTGGTGTTTCCTCCCGCATGCGCACTCGCCGAGCATGCGGCANAACATTTGCCATCACTTCAATGACATCATCATCAGCTTCCATTGCATCATCCTCTTCTCCTTCGTCCTCCCCTTCATCACTGCTGCTGCCCTCATCATCCTCATTATGCAGGAGCTCCACCTCTCCTCCCACCTCCACAATCTCACCATCATCCTCGCTCTCTTCCCCATCATCAACTTCACTTGCTGTGTCTGCTGCTGCCACAAGGCGTGCTGTCGCTCGACCACCACTTTTGCCGTAGTGCTTCCGAAGACGCACATTGCAGCGCACCAGCAACTCCAACGTCCTCACCAGCAGGCGGTTCCTACAAGCAGTGTGAATGAGCTCATGCGTGGAAAAAACACGCTCACACTCTGAGGAGGAGCAGGGCTGGGAAAGCACCCGCAAAGCCAAGTCACGCAGCACAGGCATACAGTGCATGTGATTCATGTGCCACTCAACAGGTGTCATGCTCCGGCACTGCACTTTGGCAACTGCAGCAACTGCCTTTGCATTCTTTGATGCAGTCACTCTCGGCACTGGGTTGAGCATCATTTGTCCCCTCTGAAATGCTTCAATCTCCTTCAGCAGGGTGTCATGCTTGTCTGCTGGCACCATTGCATCTACAACTGCCTGCCATGCCTGCATGGTTGCAGAGTCCAAAGTGCTCAGGATGCAAGCGCCTAGCAGCAGCATAGAGCGGACAGGCCATGTCCTTAGTCCAGCGTGCATTCAGCCATGTCAGAGCAAACTGCACATGCACCTTGGCTACCTTGGCAGGCTTCCACTCTTTCTTCACACTCAGTGCCCTCAGCTCCTCCGAACAGTCCAACAAACCCTCGTAAATCTCACCTGCCGCGCCACCCGGCCTGTCTGCCACCCGCAAAGCCCTCACCAAAGGCTGAAGCAAGTCCCGGAGCTGCCGCACCTGCAGCCAGAACACCCGCTGGCGAATCAGTCGGCGGGCCTCTTTCTTCCTGGCCTTGAACCCAGCATCCCGCCTACAGCCCATCTGCGTCCACAGCTCCCTGTCAACCATGGTCTCAAGATTTTCTCTCTGATCCAATAGCCGCTCCACCATGAGAAAAACAGATGCAAACCTGGTCTCACACCGTGGCACGAGCATCTTCCCTCCTGTCCGTTCACAAAACCACGACCGTGGCAGTTCATTGTTCCTCACAAATGAGACAACCTTCTCACAATGGAAATGAGAGATGCACCCCACTCGCTTTTACCAATGTCCTTCATCACCAAGTCGATTTTGTGAGCACAGCACCCCTGGAAGAAGAGACTTGGGTACTTTGCTTTGAGGTCACTGAATGCTTTTTTGTTGACCGAGGTATTGTCGCAGATCACTGACACCACTCTGCCCACCCCCACCGCCTCTATGGCGGCCTCAATCATGGCTGCAGTGTGATCTGCATCCTGACTGAGACCGCTTGCATCTCTGGAGAAGAGGTGAACTGAACCCTGTGCATTGCAGGCCATGGCATTATAAATGGGCCGGACCTGTCAGTCGGCCCACTTGTCCACGGCAATAGACGTGCCGTAGATGTCCCAAGCCTGCTTCATGGGAGCATCCAGCTCCTNCGTTATGACCACGTTCAATGTGCTGGTCCATGGAAGATTGCCGGAAACTGGAGGCTCGCCTGATGTCAAACAGAGGACCTTGTCGGCTGGGCTGAGTAGAGCTGACACGGCTGGCCAAGGTTGTTGACTGCTGCCAGGCTGGGCATCATCATCGTCACTGTCTGGTTCTAAGGTCACCCCAGCTGCTGCTGCTGTCGTCTGCTTCTCCAGTTTCTCCCACAGCTTGACCCACGCGACGGGCTTGTCTTTGGTACCCCACTCTGGCCTGAGCCCCTTGTACAAAGGTTCTTTGTGCGGCTTCCATCCGGCCGGCGGTGGCTGCTCGCGCTCTAGGCCAAGCACGTCTCGGCACGTCGGTGGAACATGGGGGCACTTTCCGATGCTACTGCTGTCTCCAGAGAAGTGGCCGTGGACGCGGTCGCAGCAGCCAGACTTGATGGTGCCGCAGGAACCACACCTCCACCCTGCCTTCTTGGACTTGGTCGGGTATGGCTCGTAGTGCTTGCTGAGTTCTTTAGTCAGGTAGTCCCCGGAGACCTGACGCTTCTGTGGAGGATTCCATCGGGAGGCATCAAATGGCTCGGTGACAGAGGATGGGTTTGGGGACTGGACGGTCCCTGCAGCACTAGAGGCTCCCCTGGAGGACTGTGAGGATGACGGGGTCTGATGGCTTGCCATCGTGAGACGTTGTCGCACACCAAGTGCCACACGACACTTGGTTTGCGACACTGACAGCAAAGAGAAGGGCAGTGACTTACTGCCAACAAAGCTCTTTCAGCCCGTCCAAACAACAGGTCACTTCCACCGATGCGCAGTTGCAGCAGTGCGACACATCATGCTTCGCCGATCGACGCGACAATGACGTCGATGATTGCATGACAGCATCGTGGCCGTACAAGCTTCACCGATGATCGATGTGGCATCCACAATGGCGATGCATGTCCATCCATTTTGCAGAAATCCAAGGAACGTGGGAGCGTATGAACTCATTTTCTATTCTGTTCAGACCTACGGTTAGAATGAAACATGAAGTGTATGAATGCAACAATGTTTACATACGGTATGTGGAAACCAGTTTTCAAATCCTCGAAAAAATGTACAAAAAATCTTTGTGGATGAAATGAGCGGAACGGCTGAGGGGCGTCCAGCTGTATATTGCACTCGATAGAAAGCAAGCAGCTATTTATTTGATCATGTCACTTCTACCCTGAGCAGCCAATACATGGGCTACAACAGCTGACGTGTACCATGAAAGCATGCTAGGCATGCACTGCATGCCAAAGCAGCAACTGTAGCAATATCTAACGATTTCGACACCGAGAATGAGTGAGTCGGCTCCGGGGTCAATTTTTTGGTCCCTATGTTTTTCCCATTTTTCCAAAGTGCCAGGGTGTGTGTGGCAAAACTCCTGTTTTCCACAACCCGGGGTCACTATTGGCCCTGCAACACAACATAGCAACAACATTGTAGAACTTTCCTACGTTGTCGTTGTAGGGTTCCTACAACGAACAACAAGAGCAACATTGGCACCTACGGCCGGTGTTTCATCAAGTCAACCATACCAGGCAATAGTGTACAACTGCCTCTACGCCTTGCATTTTACGCCACTCCATTCTGACGTGCCGTTTGCCCAAAAACAATTCCTGAGTGGGGATGGGTACGCGTGCTCGGGGTCCGTGTATGCGATCACAGCTCACAACGCTCGTTCTGTACCTACGGCCGGTGTTTCATCAGGTCAACCATACCGGGCGGTAGTGTACGACTGCCTCTATGCCCTGCATTTCACGCCACTCCATTCGGATCTGCCGTTTGCCCATAAAAAAATCTTGAACAGGGGTGGGTATGCGTGCTTGGGGTCAATGTCTGCGCTCACAGCTCCCGACGCTCGTTCTGCACCTACGGCCCGTGTTTCATCGAGTCAACCATACCGGGCGGTAGTGTACGACTGCCTCTACGCCCTACATTTTATGCCACTCCATAGTGACATGCCGTTTGCCCAAAGACAATTCTTGAGCGGGGTTGGGTACGCATGCTCAGGGTCCGTGTCTCCGCTAACAGCTCCCGACGCTCGTTCTACACCTACGGCCGGTGTTTCATCGAGTCAACCATACCAGGTGGTAGTGTACGACTGCCTCTATGCCCTCCACTTTACGCCACTCCATTTTGACATGCCGTTTGCCCGAAGCCACTTCGTGAACGGGAGTGGGTACGCGTGCTCAGGGTCCGTGTCTGCGCTCACAGCTCCCGATGCTCGTTCTGCACCTACGGCCGGTGTCTCATCGAGTCAACCATACCGGGTGGTAGTATACGACTGCCTCTACGCCCTCCATTGTATGCTACTCCACTCTGACATGTCGTTTGCCTGAAAACAATTCTTGAGTGGGGGTGGGTACGTGTGCTCGGGGTCCGTGTCTGCGCTCACAGCTCCCGACGCTCGCTTGCACCTACGGCCGGTGTTTCATCGAATCAACCATACCAGGCGGTAGTGTACGACTGCCTCTACGCCCTGCATTTTAGGCCACTCCATTTTGACATGCCGTTTGCCCGAAAGCAATTCTTGAGCGAGGGTGGGTATGCGTCCTCAAGTCCGTGTCTGCGCTCACAGCCCCCGACGCGCGTTCTGCACCTACCACCGGTGTTTCATTGAGTCAACCATGCTGAGCGGTAGTGTACAAATGCCTCTACACCTTGCATTTTACGCCACTCCATTTTGACATGCCGTTTGCCCAAAACCAATTCTTGAGCGGGGGTGGGTACGCGTGCTCGGGATCCGTGTCTGCCCTCACAGCTCCCGACGCTCATTCTGCACCTACAGCCATTGTTTCATCAAGTTAACCATACCGGGCGGTAGTATACGACTGCCTCTACGCCCTACATTTAACGCCACTCCATTCTGACGTGCCGTTTGCCCAAAAAAAATTATTGAGAGGGGGTGGGTACGTGTGCTCGGGGTCCGTGTTTGCGCTCAGAGTTCCCGACGCTTGTTCTGCACCTACGGCCGGTGTTCCATCGAGTCAACCATACCGGGCGGTAGTGTACAACTGCCTCTACGCCCTACATTTTACGCAACTCCATTCTAATGTGCGGTTTGCCCGAGGACAATTCTTGAGCGGGGGTGGGTACGCGTGCTCGGGGTCCGTGTCTGTGCTCACTGCTCCCGACGCTCGTTCTGCACCTACGGTTGGTGTTTCATCGAGTCAACCATACAGGGCGGTAGTGTACAACTGCCTCTTTGCCGTACATTTTACGCCACTCCATTCTGACGTGCCGTTTGCCCAAAAACAATTCTTGAGCGGGGGTGAATACGCGTTCTCAGGGTTTGTGTCTGCGTTCACAGCTCCCGACGCTCGTTCTGCACATACGGCCGGTGTTTCATCGAGTCAACCATACCGGGCAGTAGTGTACAACTACCTCTATGCTCTGACTTTTAGGCCACTCCATTCTGACGTGACATTTGTCCGAAAAAAATTCTTGAGCAGGGGTGGGTACGCGTGCTCGGGGTCCGTGTCTACGCTCAGCTACCGACGCTCATTCTGCACCTACAGCCAGTGTTTCATCAAGTCAACCATACCGGCCGGTAGTGTACGACTGCCTTCACGCCCTGCATTTAATGCCACTCCATTTTGACGTGCTGTTTGCCTCAAATCAATTCTTGAGCGGGGGTGGGTACGCATGCTCGGGGTCCGTGTTTGCGCTCACAGCTCTCGACGCTCGTTCTGCACCAACGGCTGGTGTTTCATTGAATCAACCATACTGGACGCTGGTGTATAACTGCCTCTACGCCCTGCATTTTACGCCACTCCATTTCGATGTGCGGTTTGCCCGAAAACAATTCTTGAGCGGGGGTGGGTACGCATGCTCGGGATCCGTGTCTGCGCTCACAGCTCCCAATGCTTGTTTTACACCTACGGCCAGTGTTTCATCGAGTCAACCATACTGGGCGGTAGTGTACAACTGCCTCTATGCTCTGCATTTTACGCCACTCCATTTTGACGTGCCGTTTGCCCAAAAGCAATTCTCGAGCAGAGGTGGGTATGCGTGCTCGGGATCCGTGTCTGCGCTCACAGCACCCGACGCTCGTTCTGCACCTACGGCCGGTGTTTCATCGAGTTCACCATACCTGGCGGTATTGTACAAAGTGCCTCTACACCTTGCATTTTACGCCACTCCATCCTGACGTGCTGATTGCCCGAAATCAATTCTTGAGCGAGGTTTGATACGCGTGCTCGGGGTCCGTGTCTGCGCTCACAGCTCCCGATGCTCGTTCTGCACCTACAACCATTGTATCATCGAGTCAACTATAGCGGGTGGTAGTGTCCAACTGCCACTATGCCCTGCATTTTACGCCACTCTATTCTGACATGCCATTTGCCGGAAAACAATTCTTGAGCAAGGGGGGGTATGCGTGCTCATGGTCCGTGTCTCCACTCAGAGTTCCCACGCTCGTTCCGTACCTACGGCTGTTGTTTCATTAAGTCAACCATATCGGGTGGTACTGTACAACTGCCTCTACGTCCTGCATTTTACGCCACTCCATTCTAACATGCCGTTTGCCCGAAAACAATTCTTGACTGGGGGTGGGTACGCGTGCTCTAGGTCCGTGTCTACGCTCAGAGCTCCTAACGCTTGTTCTGCACTTACGACCGGTGTTTCATCGAGTCAACCATACAAGGTGGTAGTGTACAACTCCCTGTTTGCCTTGCATTTTATGCCACTCCATTCTGACGTACCGTTTGCCCGAAAACATTTTCTGAGCGGAGATGGGTACGCATTCTCGGGATCCGTGTCTGGATTCACAGCTCCCGACCCTCGTTCTGCACCTACGGCCGGTGTTTCATCGAGTCAACCATACCGGGCGGTAGTGTACAACTACCTCTACGCCCTGCATTTCACGCCACTCCATTCTAACGTGCCGTTTGCCCGAAAACAATTCTTGAGCAGGTGTGGGTATGCGTGCTCAGGGTCCGTGTCTGTGCTCACAGCTACTGATACTCGTTCTGCACCTACGGCCGGTGTTTCATCGAGT
>SZWC01013391.1:5356-18839 GCA_023375785.1 Penium margaritaceum | reverse complement strand
CGTTTGCCCGAAAACATTTTCTGAGCGGAGATGGGTACGCATTCTCGGGATCCGTGTCTGGATTCACAGCTCCCGACCCTCGTTCTGCACCTACGGCCGGTGTTTCATCGAGTCAACCATACCGGGCGGTAGTGTACAACTACCTCTACGCCCTGCATTTCACGCCACTCCATTCTAACGTGCCGTTTGCCCGAAAACAATTCTTGAGCAGGTGTGGGTATGCGTGCTCAGGGTCCGTGTCTGTGCTCACAGCTACTGATACTCGTTCTGCACCTACGGCCGGTGTTTCATCAAGACAACCATACCGGTTGGTAGTGCACGACTGCCTCTACGCCCTGCATTTTACGCCACTCCTTTCTGATGTGCCGTTTGCCCAAAAACAATTCTTGAGCAGGGGTGGGTACGCATGCTCGGGATCCGTGTCTGCACTCACAGCTCCCAACCCTCGTTCTACACCTACGGAACGTGTTTCATCAAGTCAACCATATTGGGCGGTAGTGTACAACTACCTATACGCCCTGCATTTTATGCCACTCCATTCCGACATGCCGTTTGCTTGAAAACAATTCTTGAGCGGGGATGGGTACCCGTGCTCGGGGTCTGTGTCTGCGCTCACAACTCGCGATGCTGGTTCTGCACCTACGGCCGGTGTTTCATCGAGTGAACTATATCCGGCGGTAGTGTAAAACTGCCTCTACGCCCTGCATTTTACGCCACTCCATTCTGACGTGCCATTTGCCCAAAAAGAATTCTCGAGCGGGAGTGGGTACACGTGCTCGAGGTCCGTGTCTGTGCTCACAGCTCCCGACGCTCGTTCTGCACCTACGGCCGGTGTTTCATCATGTCAACCATACCGGGAGGTAGTGTACCATTGCCTCTACGCCCTGCATTTTACGCCAATCCATTCTAACGTGCCGTTTGCCTGAAATCAATTCTTGAGCAGGGGTGGGTACGCGTGCTCGGGGTCCATGTCTGCGCTCACAGCTCCCGACGCTCGTTCTGCACCTACGGCCGGTGTTTCATCGAGTCAACCATACCAGGCGGTAGTGTACAACTGCCTCTATGCCCTGCATTTCACGCCACTTTATTCTGACGTGACGTTTGCTTGAAAACAATTCCTGAGCGAGGGTGGGTACGCGTGCTCAGAATCTGTGTTTGCGCTCACAGCTGCTGACGCTCGTTCTGCACCTACGGCCGGTCTTTCATTGAGTCAACCATACCGCGCGGTAGTGTACAACTGCCTCTACGCCCTACATTTTACGCCACTCCATTCTGACGTGCCGTTTGCCCAAAAACAATTCTTGAGCGGGGGTGGGTATGCGTGCGCGGGGTTCGTGTCTGCGCTCACAGCTCTCGACGCTCGTTCTGCACCTACGGCCGGTGTTTCATCGAGTCAACCATACCAGGCGGTAGTGTACAACTGCCTCTATGCCCTGCATTTCACGCCACTTTATTCTGACGTGACGTTTGCTTGAAAACAATTCCTGAGCGAGGGTGGGTACGCGTGCTCAGAATCTGTGTTTGCGCTCACAGCTGCTGACGCTCGTTCTGCACCTACGGCCGGTCTTTCATTGAGTCAACCATACCGCGCGGTAGTGTACAACTGCCTCTACGCCCTACATTTTACGCCACTCCATTCTGACGTGCCGTTTGCCCAAAAACAATTCTTGAGCGGGGGTGGGTATGCGTGCGCGGGGTTCGTGTCTGCGCTCACAGCTCTCGACGCTCGTTCTGCACCTACGGCCGGTGTTTCATCGAGTCAACCATACCAGGCGGTAGTGTACAACTGCCTCTATGCCCTGCATTTCACGCCACTTTATTCTGACGTGACGTTTGCTTGAAAACAATTCCTGAGCGAGGGTGGGTACGCGTGCTCAGAATCTGTGTTTGCGCTCACAGCTGCTGACGCTCGTTCTGCACCTACGGCCGGTCTTTCATTGAGTCAACCATACCGCGCGGTAGTGTACAACTGCCTCTACGCCCTACATTTTACGCCACTCCATTCTGACGTGCCGTTTGCCCAAAAACAATTCTTGAGCGGGGGTGGGTATGCGTGCGCGGGGTTCGTGTCTGCGCTCACAGCTCTCGACGCTCGTTCTGCACCTACGGCCGGTGTTTCATCGAGTCACCATACCGGGCGGTAGTGTACGACTGCCTCTATGCCCTGCATTTTTTGCCCCTCCATTCTGAGGTGTCGTTTGCTAGAAAACAAGTCTTGAGCGGGGGTGGGTACATGTGCTCAGGGTTCGTGTCTGCGCTCACAGCTCCCGAGACTCGTTCTGCACCTACGGCCGGTGTTTCATTGAGTCAACCATACCAGGCGGTAGTGTACAACTGCCTCTATGCCCTGCATTTCACGCCACTTTATTCTGACGTGACGTTTGCTTGAAAACAATTCCTGAGCGAGGGTGGGTACGCGTGCTCAGAATCTGTGTTTGCGCTCACAGCTGCTGACGCTCGTTCTGCACCTACGGCCGGTGTTTCATCAAGTCAACCATACCGGGCGGTATTGTACGACTGCCTTTCAACCTTGCATTTTACGCCACTCCATTCTGATGTGCCGTTTGCCCGAAAACAATTCTTGAGCCGGGGTAGGTACGCGTGCTCGGGGTCCGTGTCTGTGCTCACAGCTCTCGACGGTCGTTATGCACCTAGGGCCGGTGTTTCATCCAGTCAACCATACAGGGCGGTAGTGTACATTTGCCTCTACGCCATGCATTTTACGCCACTTCATTCTGACGTGACGTTTTCCTGAAACAATTCTTGAGCGGGGGTGAGTACATGTGCTTGGGTCCGTGTCTGTACTCACAGCTCCCCACGCTCGTTCTGCACCTATGGCCTATGTTTCATCGTGTCAACCATACCAGGCGGTAGTGTACAACAGCCTCTACGCCTTGCATTTTACGCCACTCCATTCTGACGTGCCGTTTGGCCGAAAACAATTCTTGAGCGGGGGTGGGTACGCGTGCTCGGGGTCCGTGTCTGTCTCACATCTCCCGACGCTCGTTCTGCACCTGCGGCCGGTGTTTCACCAAGTCAACCATACAGGGCAGTAGTGTACGACTGCCTCTACGCCCTGCATATTAGGGCACTCCATTTTGATGTGCCGTTTGTCCGAAAACAATTCTTGACGGGGGTGGGTACGTGTCCTCAGGGTCCGTATCTGCGCTCACAGCTCCGGACGCTCGTTCTAAACCTACGGCCGGTGTTTCATTGATTCAACCATACCGGGCGGTAGTGTACCACTGCCTTTAGGCCCCGTATTTTACGCCACTCCATTCAGACGTGCCATTTGCCCAAAAACAATTCTTGAGCGGGCATGGGTACGCGTGCTCGGGGTTCATGTCTGCACTCACAGCTCCCAACACTCGTTCTGCACCTACGGCCGGTCTTTCATTGAGTCAACCATACCGCGCGGTAGTGTACAACTGCCTCTACGCCCTGCATTTTACGTCAGTCCATTTTGACGTGACGTTTGCTCGAAAACAATTCTTGAGGGGGTTTGGGTACGCGTGCTCAGGATCCGTGTCTGCGCTCACAGCTGCCGACGCTCGTTCTGTATCTACGACCGGTGTTTCATCGAGTCAACGCTACCGGGGGATAGTGTACGACTGCTTCTACGCCCTGAATTTTACGCCACTTCATTATGACGTGCCGATTGCCCGAAAACAATTCTTGAGCAGGGGTGGGTACTCGTACTCGGGGTCCGTGTCTGCGTTCACAGCTCCCGACGCTCGTTCTCCACCTACAACCAGTGTTCTATCGAGTCAACCATACAGGGCGGTAGTGTACGACTGCCTCTACGCCCTGCATTTCACGCCTCTCCATTCTGACGTGCCGTTGGCCCGAAAACAATTCTTAAGCCGGAGTGGGTACGCGTGCTCGGGGTCCGTGTGTGTGCTCACAGCTCCCGACGCTCGTTCTGCACCTATGGTCGATGTTTCATCAAGTCAACCATACTAGGCGGTAGTGTACGACTGCCTCTACGCCCTACATTTTATGCCACTCCATTGTGATGTGCCGTTTGCACGAAAGCAATTATTGAGTGGGGGTGGGTACGCATGCTTGGGGTCCGTGTCTACGCTCACAGCTCCCGATGCTCATTCTGCACCTACGGCCGGTGTTTCATCAAGTCCACCATACCGTGCAGCAATGTACAACTGCCTCTACGCCCTACATTTTACGCCACTCCATTCTGACGTGCCGTTTGCCCAAAAACAATTCTTGAGCGGGGGTGGGTACGCTTGCTTGGGGTCCATGTCTGAGCTCCCAGCTCCGGACGCTTGTGCTGCATCTACGGCCGGCTTTCCATCGAGTCAACCATACCAGGAGGTAGTGTATGACTGCCTCTACGCCCTGCATTTAATGCCACTCCATTTTGACGTGCCGTTTGCCCGAAAGGAATTCTTGAGCGAGGGTGGGTATTCGTGCTCGGGGTCCGTGTCTGCTCTCATTGCTCTCGACGCTCGTTATGCACCTACGGCGCATGTTTCATCAAGTCCACCATACCGGGCGGCAGTGTACGACTGCCCCTTGCTTTTTACGCCACTCCATGCTCGTTCTGTACCTATGGCCAGTTTTTCATCAACTCAACCATACCGGGCGGTAGTGTACGAGTGCCTGTACGCCCAGCATTTTACGCCACTCCATTCTGACATGCCGTTGATCCGAAAACAATTCTTAAGCCGGGGTGGGTACGGGTGCTCGGGGTCCTTGTCTGTGCTCACAGCTCCCGACGCTCGTTTTGCACCTATGGTCGGTGTTTCATTAAGTCAACTATATCAGGCGGTAGTGTAGGACTGCCTCTACGCCCTGCATTTTATGCCACTCCATTGTGACGTGTCATTTACCCGAAACAATTATTGAGTGGGGGTGGGTACGCGTGCTCGGGATCCGTGTGTGCGCTCACAGCTCCCGACGCTCGTTTTCCACCTACGGCGGGTGTTTCATTGAGTCAACCATACCGAGCGGTAGTGTACGACTGCCTCTATGCCTTGCATTTTACGCCACTCCATTCTGACGTGCCGTTTTCCCGGAAACAGTTCTTGAGCGGGGGTGGGTACTCGTGCTCGGAGTCAGTGTCTGTGCTCACAGCTCAGGATGCTCGTTCTGCACATATGGCCAATGTTTCATCAAGTCAACCATACCGGGCGGTAATTTACGACTGCCTCTATGCCTTGCATTTTACGTCATTTCATTCTAACGTTCCGTTTGCCAGAAAACAATTCTTGAGCGAGGATGGGTATACGTGCTTGGGGTCTTTGTCTCCGCTCACAGCTCCCGATGCTCGTCCTGCACCTGCGGTTGGTGTTTCATCAAGTCAACCATACAGGGCGGTAGTGTACGACTGCCTCTACGCCCTGCATTTCATGCCACTCTATTCTAACTTGCTGTTTGCCCGAAAGAAATTCTTGAGCGGAGGTGGGTACACGTGCTCGCGGTCCGTGTCTTCGCTCACATCTCCCGACGCTCGTTCTGTAGCTACGCCCGGTGTTTCATCAATTCAACCATACCAAGCGGTAATGTTCGACTGCATATACACCCTGCATTTTCTGCCACTCTCTACTGACGTGCCCTTTGCCCGAAAACAATTCTGAGTGGGGGTGGATACGCGTGCTCTGGGTTCGTGTCTGCGCTCACAGCTCCCGACACTCGTTATGTAGCTACGCCCGGTGTTTCATCAATTCAACCATACCAAGCAGTAATGTTCGACTGCATGTACGCCCTGCATTTTATGCCACTCTCTACTGACGTGCCCTTTGCCCGAAAACAATTCTGAGCGAGGATGGATACGCGTGCTTCGGATTCGTGTCTGCGCTCCCAGCTCCCGACGCTCGTTGTGCACCTACGGCCAGTGTTTCATCAATTCAACCATACCGTGTGGTAGTATACGACCACCTCTACGCCCTACATTTTGCGCCACTCTCTTCTGACGTGCCGTCTGCCCAAAAACAAATCGTGAGCGGGGGTGGGTACGTGTGCTCGGGGTCCGTGTCTACGCTCACAGCTCGCGACGCTTGTTCTGCACCTACGGCCGGTGTTTCATCGAGTCACCATACCGGGCGGTAGTGTACGACTGCCTCTACGCCCTTCAATTTACACCACTCCATTTTGACGTGCCGTTTGCCCGAAAACAATTCTTGAGCGGGGCTGGGTACGCGTGCTCAAGGTCCGTGTCTGCGCTCAAAGCTCCGGACGCTTGGTTTACACCTATGGCCGGTGTTTCATCAAGTCAACCACACCAGGCGGTAGTGAACGACTGCCTCTACACCTTGCATTTTACGCCACTCCATTCTAACGTGCCGTTTGCCCGAAAACAATTCTTGAGCGGGGGTGGGTACGCGTGATTGGGGTCCATGTCTGTGCTCACATTTCCCGACGCTCGTTCTGCACCAACCGTCGGTGTTTCATCAAGTCAACCATACCGGGCGCTAGTGTACAACTGTCTCTATGCCATGCATTTTACACCACTCCATTCTGAAGTGCCGTTTGCCCAAAAACAATTCTTGAGCGGGGGTGGGTATGCGTGCGCGGGGTTCGTGTCTGCGCTCACAGCTCTCGACGCTCGTTCTGCACCTACAGCAGAACGATGCCGGGCGGATGTGTACGACTGCCTTTATGCCCTGCATTTTACGCCACTCCATTCTGACGTGCCGTTTGCCCGAAAACAGTTCTTCAGCACGGGTGGGTACGCCTGCTTGAGGTCCTTCTCTGCGCTCACAGGTCACGACGCTTGTTCTGTACTTACGGCCTGTGTTTCATCAAGTCAACCGTACCGGACGGTAGTATACGACTGCCTCTATGCCCTGCATTTTACGCCACTCCATTCAGACGTGCCGTTTGCCCGAAAACAATTCTCGAGCGGGGGTGGGTACGCGTGCTCGGGGTTTGTGTCTTTGTTCACAGCTTGCGACGCTGGTTCTGCATCTACGGCCGTTGTTCCATCCAGTCAACCATACCAGGCAGTAGTGTACAACTACCTCTACGCCTTGATTTTTCCCAACTCCATTCTGACATGCCGTTGGCACAAGAATAATTCTTCAGCGGGGGTGGGTACGCGTGCTCGAGGTCTGTGTCTGCGCTCACAGCTCCCGACGCTAGTTCTGCACCTACGGCCGGTGTTTCGTCAAGTTAACCATACCGGGCGGTAGTGTACAACTGCCTCTATGCCCTGCATTTCCCACCACTCCATTCAGATATGCAGTTTACCCGAAAACAATTCTTGAGCGGGGATGGGTACGCGTGCTCGGGGTCCATGTCTTCGCTCACAGCTCCCAACACTCGTTCCGCACCTACGGCCGGTGTTTCATCGAGTCAACCATACCGGACGGTAGTGTACAACTGCCTCTATGCCCTGCATTTTACGCCATTCCACTCTCACGTGCCGTTTGCCTGGAAACAATTCTTGAGCGGGGGTGGGTACGCATGCTCGGGATCTGTGTCTGCGCTCACAGCTCCCGACGCTCGTTCTGCACCTACAGCTGGTGTTTCATTAAGTCAACCATAGCAGGAGGTAGTGTACGACTGCCTCTACGCAATGCATTTTACGCCACTCCATTCTCACGTGCCGTTTGCCCACAAACAATTCTTAAGCGGTGGTGGGTACGTGAACGCGGGGCTCGTTTCTGCGCTCACAGCTCCCGACGCTCGTTCTGCACCTACGGCCGGTGTTTCATCAGCTCAACCATACCGGGCGGTAGAGTACAACTTCCTCTATGCCCTGCATTTTACGACACTCCAGTCCGATGTGCCGTTTGCCCGAAAACAATTCTTGAGCGGGGGTGGGTACGCGTGCTCGGGGTCCGTGTCTGCGCTCACAGCTCCCGACGCTCGTTCTATACCTAAGGCCCGTGTTTCATTAAGTCAACCATACCGGGCGGTACTGTACAACTAGCTCTACGCCTTGCATTCTACGCCACTCCATGCTGACATGCCGTTGGCCCGATAATGATTCTTGAGCGAGGGTGGGTAAGCGTGCTCGGGGTCCGTGTCTGCACTCACAGCTCCCGACGCTCGTTCTGCACGTACGGCTGGTGTTTCGTCAAGTCAACCATTCCAGGCCATAGTGTACGACTGCCTCCATGCCTTGCATTTTACGCCACTCCATTCTGACTTGCCGTTTACCCAAAAACAATTCTTGAGCGGGGGTAAGTACGCGTGTTCCGGGTCCGTGTCTGCGCTCACATCTCCCGACGCTCGTTCTACACCTGCGGCCCGTGTTACAATAATTCAAACATACCGGATGGTAGTCTACGACTGCCTCTACGCCCTGCATTTTAGGCCACTCCATTCTCACGTGCCGTTTGCCCGAATATAATTCTTGAGCGGGGGTGGGTGCGCGTGCTCGGGGTCCGTGTCTGCGCTCACAGCTCGCTATGCTGGTTCTACACCTACGGTTGGTGTTTCATCAAGTCAATTATACCGGGCAGTAGTGTACATTTGCCTCGCCGCCCTGCTTTTTATGCCACTCCATTCTGACATGCCGTAGGCCCAAAAATAATTCTTGAGCGGGGGTGGGTACCCGTGCTCGGGGTCCATGTCTGCGCTCAGAGCTCCCGACGCTCGTTCTGCACCTACGGCCGGTGTTTCGTCAAGTCAACTATACTAGGCGGTAGTGTACGATTACCTCTACACCCTGCATTTTACGCCATTCCATTCTAACGTTCCGTTTGCCTGAAAACAATTCTTAAGCGGGGCTCGGCACGTGTGCTCGGGGTCTGTGTCTGCACTCACAGCTCCGGACGCTCATTTTGCACCTACGGCCGGTGTTTCATCGAGTCAACCATACCGGGTGGTAGTGTACGACTGCTTCTACGCCCAGGTTTTACGCCACTCCATTCTAATGTGTTGTTTGCCCGAAAACAATTCTTGACCGGGGGTGGGTACGCGTGCTCGGGGTCCGTGTCTACGCTCACAACTCCCGATGCCTGTTCTGCACCTACGGCCAGTGTTTCATCAATTCAACCATACCAGGTGGTAGTGTACGACTGCCTCTATGCCCTGCATTTTACGCCACTCCATTCTGACGTGCCATTTGCCCGAAAACAATTCTTGAGCGAGGGTGGGTACGCGTTCTCGGGGTCTGTCTCTGCGCTCATTGCTCCCGACACTCCTTCTGCACCTACGGCCGGTGTTTCATTGAGTCAACCATACCGGGCAGTAGTGCATGACTGCCTCTATGCCCTGCATTTTACGCCATTCCATTGGGGCGTGCCATCTTCCCGAAAACAATTTTTGAGCGGGGGTGGGTATGCGTCCTTGGGGTCCGTGTCTGCACTCATAGCTCCCGACGCTCGTTCTGCACCTACGGCTTGTGTTTCATCAAGTCAACCATACCGGGCGGTAGTGTACAACTGCCTCTACGCCCAGCATTTTACGCCACTCCCTTCTGACGTGTTGTTTGCCCAAAAACAATTCTTGAGCCGGGGTGGGCATGCGTCCTTGGGATTTGTGTCTGCGCTTACAGCTCCCGATGCTCGTTTTGCACCTACGGCCGGTGTTTCATTGAGACAACCATACCAGGTAGTAGTGTAGAACTGCCTCTATGCTCTACATTTTACGCCACTCCATTCTTACGAGCCCTTTGCACGAAAACAATTCTTGAGCGGGGGTGGGTACGCGTGCTCAGGGTCCGTGTCTGCGCTCACAGCTCACGACGCTCGTTCTACACCTACAGCCTGTGTTTTTTATCAAGTCAACCATACCAAGCGGTAGTGTACAACTGCCTTTACACCTTGCATTTTACGCCACTGAATTCTGTCTTGCCATTTTCCCAAAAACAAGTCTTGAGCGAAGGTGGGAATGCCTGCTCAGGGTCCGTGTCTGCGCTCACAGCTCCGGACGCTCGTTCTTAGCCTACAGCCGGTGTTTCATCGAGTCAACCATACGGGGCAGTAGTTTATGACTGCCTTTACGACCTGCATTTTATGCCACTCCATTCTGACGTTCCGTTTCCCCGCAAATAATTCTTGAGCGGGGGTGGGTACGCGTGCTCGGGGTCCGTGTCTGCGCTCACAGCTCCTGAAGCTCGTTCTGTACCTACGGCCTGTGTTTCATCGAGTCAACCATACCGGGCGGTAATGTACGACTGCCTCTATTCCCTACATTTTACGCCACTCCATTCTGTCGTGCCATTTGCCCGGAAACAATTCTTGAGCGGGGGTGGGAATGCGTGCTCGGGGTTCGTGTCTGCGCTCACAGCTCCATACGCTCGTTCTTCACCTACGACCGGTGTTTCATCAATTCAACCATACGGGGCAGTAGTTTACGACTGCCTTTATGCCCTGCATTTTACGCCACTCCATTCTGACATACGGTTTACCCGAAAACAATTCTTGAGCAAGGGTGAGTACGCGTGCTCAGGGTACGTGTCTGCGCTCATAGCTCCCGACGCTCGTTCTGCACCTACGGCCGGTTTTTCATCATGTCAACCATACCGGGTGGTAGTGTACGACTGTCCCTACGCCTTGCATTTTACGCCACTCCATTCTGATGTGCCGTTTGCCAGCAAACAATTCTTGAGCGGGGGTGGGTACGCGTGCTCGGGGTCCGTGTCTGCGCCCACAGCTCCTGACGCTCGCTTTGCACCTACGGCCGGTGTTTCAATAAGTCAACCATACCAGGCGGTAGTGTACAACTGCCTTTACGCTCTGCATTTTACGCCACTCCATTCTAACATGCCGTTTGCCCGAAAACAATTCTTGAGCGGGGGTGGGTACGCGTGCTCGGGGTCCGTGTCTGCGCTCACAGCTCCCGACACTCGTTCTGCACCTACCGCCGGTGTTTCATCGAGTCAACCATACTGGACGGTAGTGTACGGCTGCCTCTACGGCCTGCATTTTATGCCACTCCATTGTGACGTGCCGTTTGCCCGAAAAAACATCTTGAGCGGGGGTGGGTACGCGTGCTTGGGGTTCGTGTCTACGCTCACAGCTTGCGACGCTGGTTCTGCACCTACGGCCGGTGTTTCATTGAGTCAACCATACCAGGCGGTAGTGTAGGACTGCCTCTACGCTCTACATTTTACGCCCTTCCATTCTGACGTGCCGTTTGCCCGAAAACAATTCTTGAGCGGGGGTGGGTACGCATGCTCTGGGTCCGTGTCTGCGCTCACAGCTCCCGACGCTCGTTCTGCACCTACGGCCGGTGTTTCATCGAGTCAACCATACTGGACGGTAGTGTACGACTGCCTCTACGCCCTGCATTTTACTGCACTCCATTCTAACGTGCCGTTTTCCCGAAAACAATTCTTGAGCCGGGGTGGGTACGCATGCGCGGGGTCCGTGGCTGCGCTCACTGCTCGCAACGCTGGTTCTGCACCTCCTGCATGTGTTTCATCAAGTCAACCATACCGGGCGGTAGTGTACAACTGCCTCTACACCCTGCATTTTACGCCACTCCATGATGACTTGCCATTGGCCCAAAAAAAAATCTTGGGCGGGGGTGGGTACGCGTGCTCAGGGTTCGTGTCTGCGCTCACAGCTCCCGACGCTCATTCTGTACCTACAGCCTGTGTTTTTTATGAAGTCAACCATACAAGGAGGTAGTATACAACTGCCTTTACGCCACTCCATTCTGTCGTGTCATTTGCCCGAAAACAATTCTTGAGCAAAGGTGGGAATGCGTGCTCAGGGTCCGTGTCTGCGCTCACAGCTCCTAACGCTCGTTCTTCACCTACGGCCGGTGTTTCATAGAGTCAACCAAACTGGGCGATAGTTTATGACTGCATTTACGCCCTGCATTTTACGCCACTCAATTCTGACGTTCCGTTCCCCAGAAATAATTCTTGAGCGGGGGTGGGTACGCATGCTCGGGGTTCGTGTCTGTCCTCACAGCTCCTGAAGCTGGTTCTGCACCTACAGCCTGTGTTTCATCGAGTCAACCATACCGGGCGGTAGTGTACGACTGCCTCTATGCCCTGCATTTTATGCCACTCCATTCTGTTGTTCCATTTGCCCCAAAATAATTCTTGAGCAGGGATGGGAATGCGTGCTTGGGGTCCGTGTCTGCGCTCACAGCTCCCGACGCTCGTTCTTCACCTACGACCGGTTTTTCATCAAGTCCACCATACGGGGCGGTAGTTTACAACTACCTTTACGCCCTGCGTTTTACGCCACTCCATTCTGACGTACTGTTTACCCGAAAACAATTATTGAGCGGGGATGATTACGCGTGCTTGGGGTTCGTGTCTGCGCTCTCAGCTCCCGACGCTCGTTCTGCACCTATGGCCAGTTTTTCATCAAGTCAACCATACCGGGTGGTAGTGTACGACTGCCCCAACGCCTTGCATTTTACGCCACTCCATTCTGATGTGCCGTTTGCCCGCAAACAATTCTTGGGCGGGGGTGGGTAGGCGTGCTCGGGGTCCGTGTCTGCGCCCACAGCTCCTTACGCTCGCTTTGCACCTACGGCCGGTGTTTCATTGAGTCAACCATACCGGGCGGTAGTGTACAACTGCCTTTACGCTCTGCATTTTACGCCACTCCATTCTGACATGCCGTTTGCCCGAAAAAAATTCATGAGCGGGGGTTGGTACGCGTGCTCGGGGTCCGTTTCTGCGCTCACAGCTCCCGACACTCGTTCTGCACCNTTGAGCGGGGGTGGGTACGCATGCTCGGGGTTCGTGTCTGTCCTCACAGCTCCTGAAGCTGGTTCTGCACCTACAGCCTGTGTTTCATCGAGTCAACCATACCGGGCGGTAGTGTACGACTGCCTCTATGCCCTGCATTTTATGCCACTCCATTCTGTTGTTCCATTTGCCCCAAAATAATTCTTGAGCAGGGATGGGAATGCGTGCTTGGGGTCCGTGTCTGCGCTCACAGCTCCCGACGCTCGTTCTTCACCTACGACCGGTTTTTCATCAAGTCCACCATACGGGGCGGTAGTTTACGACTACCTTTACGCCCTGCGTTTTACGCCACTCCATTCTGACGTACTGTTTACCCGAAAACAATTATTGAGCGGGGATGAGTACGCGTGCTTGGGGTTCGTGTCTGCGCTCTCAGCTCCCGACGCTCGTTCTGCACCTATGGCCAGTTTTTCATCAAGTCAACCATACCGGGTGGTAGTGTACGACTGCCCCAACGCCTTGCATTTTACGCCACTCCATTCTGATGTGCCGTTTGCCCGCAAACAATTCTTGGGCGGGGGTGGGTAGGCGTGCTCGGGGTCCGTGTCTGCGCCCACAGCTCCTTACGCTCGCTTTGCACCTACGGCCGGTGTTTCATTGAGTCAACCATACCGGGCGGTAGTGTACAACTGCCTTTACGCTCTGCATTTTACGCCACTCCATTCTGACATGCCGTTTGCCCGAAAAAAATTCATGAGCGGGGGTTGGTACGCGTGCTCGGGGTCCGTTTCTGCGCTCACAGCTCCCGACACTCGTTCTGCACCTACCGCCGGTGTTTCATCGAGTCAACCATACTGGACGGTAGTGTACGGCTGCCTCTACGGCCTGCATTTTATGCCACTCCATTGTGACGTG
>SZWC01013390.1:0-11435 GCA_023375785.1 Penium margaritaceum | reverse complement strand
GTCAGAAAAACAGTGGTCAGAAATACAGGGATCAGAAACACTCTAGTCAGAAACACAGTGTTCAGAAAAACACTGGTCAGAAACAAACTGGTCTCAAACACAGTGGTCAGAAACACAGTGGTCAGAAACACTGTGGTAAGAAGCACACTGGTCAGAAACAAAGTGGTCACAAACACACAGGCCAGGAACACACTGGTTAGAACACAGTGGTCATAAACACATTGGTCAGAAACACAGCTGTCAGAAACACAGTGGTCTGAAACGCAGTTGTCAGGAACACAGTGGTCATAAACACAGTGGTCAGAAACACACTGGTCAGAAACATAGTGTTCAGAAACACATTGGTCAGAAACACAGTGGTCAGAAACACACTGGTTCGGAACATAATGGTCAGAAACAAACTGGTCAGAAACATAGTAGTCAGACACATGGTGGTGAGAAACACAGTGGTCAGAAACACACTGGTCAGACACACAGTGGTCAGAAACACAGTGATCAGAAGCACAGTGGTCAGAAACACACTGGTCAGAAACAAAGTAGTCAGAAACACAGTGGTCAACAACAAACTGGTCAGAAACACGCTGTTCAGAAACACATTGGTCAAAAACACACTGGTCAGTAACACACTGGTCTGAAACACAGTGGTCAGAAACACAGTGTTCTGAAACACACTGGTCAGAAACACACTGGTCAGAAACACAGTGCTCAGAAACACACTGGTTAGAAACACGCTGGTCAGAAACACAGTGGTCAGAAACACACTTGTCAGAAACACACTGGTGAGAAACACAGTGGTCAGAAACACACTGGTCAGAAACACTGTGGTCAGAAACACACTGGTCACAAACATAGTGGTGAGAAACACACTGGTCAGAAACACACGGGTCAGAAACACACTGGTTAAAAACACAGTGGTCAGAAACACAGTGGTCAGAAACACAGTGGTAAGAAACACATTGGTCTGAAACACAGTGGTCAGAAACACACCAGTCAGAAACACAGTGGTCAGAAACACAATGGTCAGAAACACACTGGTCAGAAACACAGTGGTCAACAACAATGTGGTCAAAAACACACATATAAGAAACACACTGGTTAGAAACATAGTCGTCAGAAACACACTGGTCAGAAACGCACTGGTCAGAAACATAGTGGTCATAAACACACCGGAAAGAAAGACAGTGCTCAGAAACGCACTGGTCAGAAACATAGTGGTCATAAACACACCGGAAAGAAAGACAGTGCTCAGAAACGCACTGGTCAGAAACATAGTGGTCATAAACACACCGGAAAGAAAGACAGTGCTCAGAAACGCACTGGTCAGAAACATAGTGGTCATAAACACACCGGAAAGAAAGACAGTGCTCAGAAACGCACTGGTCAGAAACATAGTGGTCATAAACACACCGGAAAGAAAGACAGTGCTCAGAAACGCACTGGTCAGAAACATAGTGGTCATAAACACACCGGAAAGAAAGACAGTGCTCAGAAACGCACTGGTCAGAAACATAGTGGTCATAAACACACCGGAAAGAAAGACAGTGCTCAGAAACGCACTGGTCAGAAACATAGTGGTCATAAACACACCGGAAAGAAAGACAGTGCTCAGAAACGCACTGGTCAGAAACATAGTGGTCATAAACACACCGGAAAGAAAGACAGTGCTCAGAAACGCACTGGTCAGAAACATAGTGGTCATAAACACACCGGAAAGAAAGACAGTGCTCAGAAACGCACTGGTCAGAAACATAGTGGTCATAAACACACCGGAAAGAAAGACAGTGCTCAGAAACGCACTGGTCAGAAACATAGTGGTCATAAACACACCGGAAAGAAAGACAGTGCTCAGAAACGCACTGGTCAGAAACATAGTGGTCATAAACACACCGGAAAGAAAGACAGTGCTCAGAAACGCACTGGTCAGAAACATAGTGGTCATAAACACACCGGAAAGAAAGACAGTGCTCAGAAACGCACTGGTCAGAAACATAGTGGTCATAAACACACCGGAAAGAAAGACAGTGCTCAGAAACGCACTGGTCAGAAACATAGTGGTCATAAACACACCGGAAAGAAAGACAGTGCTCAGAAACGCACTGGTCAGAAACATAGTGGTCATAAACACACCGGAAAGAAAGACAGTGCTCAGAAACGCACTGGTCAGAAACATAGTGGTCATAAACACACCGGAAAGAAAGACAGTGCTCAGAAACGCACTGGTCAGAAACATAGTGGTCATAAACACACCGGAAAGAAAGACAGTGCTCAGAAACGCACTGGTCAGAAACATAGTGGTCATTAAAAAACTGCTCAGAAACACAGTCCTCAGAAACACGGTGGTCAGAAACACAGTGGTCAGAAACACAGCCGTCAGAAACACATTGGTCAGAAACACACTAGTCAGAAACACTTTGGTCAGAAACACAATACTCAGAAACACACTGGTCAAAAACACACAAGTCAGAAATACACTGGTCAGAAACACAGTTGTCAGAAACACACTGGTCAGAAACACACTGGTCAGAAAAACACTGGTCAGAAACACACTGGTCAAAACCACACTCGTCAAAAACACGGTGGTCAGAAATACAGTGGTCAGAAACACACTGGTCAGAAACACACTGGTCAGAAACACACTGGCCAGATACACAGTGGTCGGAATCACAGTGGTAAAAAATCACAGTGATCAGAAACACATGGGTGAAAACCACGGTGGTCAGAAACACAGTGGTC
This sequence comes from Penium margaritaceum, assembly GCA_023375785.1. NCBI lineage: Eukaryota > Viridiplantae > Streptophyta > Zygnematophyceae > Desmidiales > Peniaceae > Penium > Penium margaritaceum. The sequence goes on along the minus strand of SZWC01013390.1, from coordinate 8,702 downwards.
TGAAACACAGTGATCAGAAACACACTGGTCAGAAACACCGTGGTCAGAAACACACTGGTCAGAAAAACACTGGTCTGAAACACGCTGGTCAGAAATAGAGTGGTCAGAAACACAGTGGTCGGAAACACAATGGTCAGAAACACAGTGGTCAGAAACACACTGGTCACAAACACACTGGTCGGAAACACACTGTTCAGGAACACAGTGGTCATAAACACACCAGTCTAAAACACAGTGGTCAGAAACACAGTGGTCAGAAACTTGGTTGTTAGACACACAGTGGTCAGAAACACACTGGTCAGAAACATAGTGGTCATAAACACAGTGGTCAGAAAGACAGTGGTCAGAAACACAGTGGTCAGAAACACACTGGTCTAAAACACAGTGGTCAGAAACACGGTGGTCAGAAACACACTTGTCAGAAACACACGAGGCAGAAACACACTGGTCACAAACACATTGGTCAGAAACACACTGGTCAGAAACACACTGGTCAGAAACACAGTGGTCAGAAACACAGTGGTCCGAAACACAGTGGTCAGAAACACAGTGGTCAGAAACTTGGTTGTTAGACACACAGTGGTCAGAAACACACTGGTCAGAAACATAGTGGTCAGAAACACAGTGGTCAGAAACACACCGGAAAGAAAGTCAGTGGTCAGAAACACAGTGGTCAGAAACACGGTGGTCAGAAACACACTTGTCAGAAACACACGAGGCAGAAACACACTGGTCACAAACACATTGGTCAGAAACACACTGGTCAGAAACAAACTGGTCTGAAACACAGTGGTCAGAAACACAGTGGTCATAAACACACCGGAAAGAAAGTCAGTGCTCAGAAACACAGTGGTCAGAAACACACTGGTCAGAATCACAGTGGTTAGAAACACACTGGTCAGAAACACAGTGGTCAGAAACACAGTGGTCCGAAACACAGTGGTCAGAAACACAGTGGTCAGAAACACGGTGGTCAGAAACACACTGGTCAGAAACACAATGGTCAGAAACACAGAAGTCAGAAACACAGTGGTCAGAAACACGATGGTCAGAAAGACAGTGGTCATAAACACAGTGGTCAGAAACACACTGTTCAGAAACACAGTGGTCAGAAGCACACTTGTCAGAAACACACTGGTCAGAAACACACTGGTCAGAAACACACTGGTCATTAAAAAACTGGTCAGAAACACAGTGGTCAGAAACACGGTGGTCAGAAACACAGTGGTCAGAAACACAGTCGTCAGAAACACACTGGTCAGAAACACACTAGTCAGAAACACAGTGGTAAGAATCACACTGCTCAGAAACAATCTGGTCTGAAACAAACTGGTCAGAAACAAAGTGCTCAGAAACAAACTGGTTAGAAACACACTGGTCAAAAACACACTGGTCAGGAATACACTGGTCAGAAACACAGTTGTCAGAAACACACTGGTCAGAAACACACAGGTCAGAAACACACTGGTCAGAAACACACTGGTCAGAAACACACTGGTAAGAAACACAGTGGTCAGAAACACACTAGTCAGAAACACTTTGGTCAGAAACACACTGCTCAGAAACACAGTGGTCAAAAACACACAAGTCAGAAATACACTGGTCAGAAACACAGTTGTCAGAAACACACTGGTCAGAAACACACTGGTCAGAAACACACGGGTCAGAAACACACTGGTCAAAACCACACTCGTCAAAAACACGGTGGTCAGAAACACAGTGGTCAGAAACACACTGGTCAGAAACACACTGGTCAGAAACACACTGGCCAGATACACAGTGGTCGGAATCACAGTGGTAAAAAACACAGTGATCAGAAACACATGGGTGAAAACCACGGTGGTCAGAAACACAGTGGTCAGAAACACAGTGATCAGAAGCACACTGGTCAGAAATACAGTGGTCAGAAACACACTGGTCAGAAACACACTGGTCTGAAACACACTGGTCAGAAATATAGTGGTCAGAAACACAGTGGTCAGAAACACGGTGGTCACAAACACAGTGGTCAGAAACACAGTGGTCGGAAACACACTGGTCAGAAACACAGTGGTCAGAAACACACTGGTCAGAAACACACTGGTCAGAAACACACTGGTCAGAAACACAGTGGTCAGAAACACACTGGTCACAAACACACTGGTCGGAAACATACTGTTCAGGAACAAAGTGGTCATAAACACACCAGTCTCAAACACAGTGGTCAGAAACACAGTGGTCAGAAACTTGGTTGTTAGACACACAGTGGTCAGAAACACACTGGTCAGAAACATAGTGGTCATAAAAACAGTGGTCAGAAAGACAGTGGTCAGAAACACAGTGGTCAGAAACACACTGGTCTAAAACACAGTGGTCAGAAACACGGTGGTCAGAAACACACTTGTCAGAAACACACAAGTCAGAAACACACTGGTCACAAACACATTGGTCAGAAACACACTGGTCAGAAACAAACTGGTCTGAAACACAGTGGTCAGAAACACAGTGGTCATAAACACACCGGAAAGAAAGACAGTGCTCAGAAACACAGTGGTCAGAAACACACTGGTAAGAAACACACTGGTCAGAAACACAAAGGTCAGAAACACACTAGTCAGAAACACTTTGGTCAGAAACACACTGCTCAGAAAGACACTGGTCAAAAACACACAAGTCAGAAATACACTGGTCAGAAACACAGTTGTCAGAAACACACTGGTCAGAAACACACTGGTCAGAAACACACGGTCAGAAACACACTGGTCAAAACCACACTCGTCAAAAACACGGTGGTCAGAAACACAGTGGTCAGAAACACACTGGTCAGAAACACACTGGTCAGAAACACACTGGCCAGATACACAGTAGTCAGAATCAGAGTGGTAAAAAACACAGTGATCAGGAACACATGGGTGAAAACCACGGTTGTCAGAAACACAGTGGTCAGAAACACAGTGATCAGAAGCACACTGGTCAGAAACACAGTGGTCAGGAACACACTGGTCAGAAACACACTGGTCTGAAACACACTGGTCAGAAATATAGTGGTCAGAAACACAGTGGTCAGAAACACGGTGGTCACAAACACAGTGGTCAGAAACACAGTGGTCGGAAACACACTGCTCAGAAACACAGTGGTCAGAAACATACTGGTCACAAACACACTGGTCGGAAACACACTGTTCAGAAACACAGTGGTCATAAACACACCAGTCTTAAACACACTGGTCACAAACACATTGGTCAGAAACACACTGGTCAGAAAAAAACTGGTCTGAAACACAGTGGTCAGAAACACAGTGGTCATAAACACACCGGTAAGAAAGACAGTGCTCAGAAACACAGTGGTCAGAAACACACTGGCCAGAATCACAGTGGTTAGAAACACACTGGTCAGAAACACTGTGGTCAAAAACGCAGTGGTCAGAAACACGGTGGTCAGAAACACGGTGGTCAGAAACACACTGGTCAGAAACACAAAGGTCAGAAACACAGAGGTCAGAAGCACAGTGGTCAGAAACACGATGGTCAGAAAGACAGTGGTCATAAACACAGTGGTCAGAAACACACTGGTCAGAAACACAAAGGTCAGAAACACAGAGGTCAGAAGCACAGTGGTCAGAAACACGATGGTCAGAAAGACAGTGGTCATAAACACAGTGGTCAGAAACACACTGTTCAGAAACACAGTGGTCCGAAACACAGTGGTCATTAAAAAACTGGTCAGAAACACAGTGGTCAGAAACAAGGTGGTCAGAAACTCAGTGGTCAGAAACACAGTCGTCAGAAACACACTGGTCAGAAACACACAAGTCAGAAACACAGTGGTAAGAATCACACTGCTTAGAAACAATCTGGTCTGAAACACAATGGTCAGAAACACAGTGCTCAGAAACAAACTGGTCCGAAACACACTGGTCAGAAACACACTGGTAAGAAACACACTGGTCAGAAACACAGTGGTCAAAAACACACTGTTCGGAATAACAATGGTCAAAAACACAATGGTCAGAAACAAAGTGGTCAGAAACACACTGGTCAGAAACACAGTGGTCAGAAACACAATGGTCAGAAACACACTGATCAGAAATGAATTGGTCAGAAACACACTGGTCACAAACACACTGGTCAGAAATACAGTGGTCAGGAACAAACAGGTCACAAACACACTGCTCAGAAACACACAGGTCAGAAACACAGTGGTCAGAAACACAGTGGTCAGAAACACAGTGGTCAGAAACACGCTGGTCAGAAACAAACTGGTCAGAAAGACAGTGGTCATAAACAAAGTGGTCGGAAACACAGTGGTCATAAACACAGTGGTCAGAAACACTGTGGTCAGAAACACACTGGTCAGAAACAAAGTGGTCAGAAACACACAGGCCAGGAACACACTGGTCAGAACACAGTGGTCATAAACACATTGGTTAGAAACACAGTTGTCAGAAACACAGTGGTCTGAAACATAGTTGTCAAAAACACAGTGGTCATAAACATAGCGGTCAGAAATACACTGGTCAGAAACACAGTGGTCACAAACACATTGGTCAGAAACAAGGTGGTCAGAAATACTCTGGTACAAAACATAGTGTCAGAAACACACTGGTCAGAAACACAGTAGTCAGAAACACGCTTGTAAGAAACACAGTGGTCAAAAACACACTGGTAAGACACACAGTGGTCAGAAACACAGTGATCAGAAGTACAGTGGTCAGAAACACACTGGTCAGAAACAAAGTAGTCAGAAACACAGTGGTCAGAAACACATTGGTCAGAAACACGCTGTTCAGAAACACACTGGTCAGAAACACACTGGTCAGAAACACACTGGTTAGAAACAAAGTGGTCATAAACATAGTGGTCAGAAACACACTGGTCAGAAACACACTGGCCAGAAACACACTAGTCAGAAACACAGAGGTCAGAAACACACTGGTCAGAAACACACTGGTCAAAAGCACAGTGGTCAGAAGCGCACTGGTCAGAAACACACTGGTCAGAAACTCCGTGGTCAGAAACATACTAGTCAGAAACACACTTGTCAGAAACACACTGGTCAGAAACATCATGGTCAGAAACACACTGGTCAGAAACACAGTGGTCAGGAACGCACTGGTCACAAACACAGAAGTGAGAAGCACACTGGTCAGAAACACACGGGTCAGAAACACACTGGTTAGAAACACAATGGTCAGAAACACAGTGGTCAGAAACACAGTGGTCACAAAAACATTGGTCTGAAACACATTGGTCAGAAACACATTAGTCAGAAACACAGTGGTCAGAAACACACTGGTCAGAAACACACTGGTCAGAAACATATTGGTCAGAAACAAAGTGGTCAAAAACACACAGGAAAGAAAAACACTGGTCAGGAACATAGTGGTCACAAACACACTGGTCAGAAACACACTGGTCAGAAAAACAGTGGTCAGAAAGACGGTTATCATAAACACACTGGTCAGAAACACCCTGGTAAAAACACACTGGTCAGAAACACAGTGGTATAAAACACAGTGGTCAGAAACAGACTGGTCAGAAACACAATGGTCAGAAACACAGTGGTCAGAAACACAGTGGTAAGAAGCACACTGGTCAGAAACACACTAGTCAGAGACATAGTGATCTGAAACACAGTGGTCAGAAACACAGTCGTCAGAAACACACTGGTCAGAAACACAGTGGTATAAAACACAGTGGTCAGAAACCGACTGGTCAGAAACACAATGGTCAGAAACAAAGTGGTCAGAAATACACTGGTCAGAAACACAGTGGTATAAAACACAGTGGTCAGAAACCGACTGGTCAGAAACACAATGGTCAGAAACAAAGTGGTCAGAAATACACTGGTCAGAAACACAGTGGTATAAAACACAGTGGTCAGAAACCGACTGGTCAGAAACACAATGGTCAGAAACAAAGTGGTCAGAAATACACTGGTCAGAAACACAGTGGTATAAAACACAGTGGTCAGAAACCGACTGGTCAGAAACACAATGGTCAGAAACAAAGTGGTCAGAAATACACTGGTCAGAAACACAGTGGTATAAAACACAGTGGTCAGAAACCGACTGGTCAGAAACACAATGGTCAGAAACAAAGTGGTCAGAAATACACTGGTCAGAAACACAGTGGTATAAAACACAGTGGTCAGAAACCGACTGGTCAGAAACACAATGGTCAGAAACAAAGTGGTCAGAAATACACTGGTCAGAAACACAGTGGTATAAAACACAGTGGTCAGAAACCGACTGGTCAGAAACACAATGGTCAGAAACAAAGTGGTCAGAAATACACTGGTCAGAAACACAGTGGTATAAAACACAGTGGTCAGAAACCGACTGGTCAGAAACACAATGGTCAGAAACAAAGTGGTCAGAAATACACTGGTCAGAAACACAGTGGTATAAAACACAGTGGTCAGAAACCGACTGGTCAGAAACACAATGGTCAGAAACAAAGTGGTCAGAAATACACTGGTCAGAAACACAGTGGTATAAAACACAGTGGTCAGAAACCGACTGGTCAGAAACACAATGGTCAGAAACAAAGTGGTCAGAAATACACTGGTCAGAAACACAGTGGTATAAAACACAGTGGTCAGAAACCGACTGGTCAGAAACACAATGGTCAGAAACAAAGTGGTCAGAAATACACTGGTCAGAAACACAGTGGTATAAAACACAGTGGTCAGAAACCGACTGGTCAGAAACACAATGGTCAGAAACAAAGTGGTCAGAAATACACTGGTCAGAAACACAGTGGTATAAAACACAGTGGTCAGAAACCGACTGGTCAGAAACACAATGGTCAGAAACAAAGTGGTCAGAAATACACTGGTCAGAAACACAGTGGTATAAAACACAGTGGTCAGAAACCGACTGGTCAGAAACACAATGGTCAGAAACAAAGTGGTCAGAAATACACTGGTCAGAAACACAGTGGTATAAAACACAGTGGTCAGAAACCGACTGGTCAGAAACACAATGGTCAGAAACAAAGTGGTCAGAAATACACTGGTCAGAAATACAGTGGTCAGAGACACAATGGTCAGAAACACACTGGTCAGAAACACCATGGTCAGAGACACCCTGGTCGGAAACACACCGGTCAGAAACACTGTGGTCAGAAACACACTGGTCAGAAACACATTTGTCAGGAACACTGTGGTCAAACACACTGGTGAGAAACTAAGTGGTCAGAAACACAGTTGTCAGAAACACAGTGGTCAGAAATACAGTGGTCAGAAACTCATTGGTCAGAAACACACTAGTCAAAAACACAGTAGTCAGAATCACACTGGTCAGAAACACAAGGGTCAGAAAAACACTGGTCAGAAACGCGGTGGTCAGAAACACACTGGTCCGAAACACAGTGGTCTGAAACATTGTGGTCAGAAACAGACTGGTCAGAAACACATTGGTCAGAAACACAATGGTCAGAAACAATGAGGTCGGACACACAGTGGTCAGAAACACAGTCGTCAGAAACACAGTGGCCAGAAACACAGTAGTCAGAAACACACTGGTCAGAGACACACTGGTAAGAAACACACTGGTCAGAAACACAGTGGTCAGAAACACACTGGTCAGAAACACAGTGGTCAGAAACACACTGGTCAGAAGCTCATTGGCCAGAAACACTCTGGTCAGAAACACAGTGGTCAGAAACACAGTGGTCAGAAATAACTGGTCAGAAACACACTGGTCAGAAACTCACCGGTCAGAAACACACTGGTCATACAACACACTGGTCAGAGACACAGTGGTCAGAAACAAAGTGGTCAGAAACTCATTGGCCAGAAACACAGTGGTCATAAACACAGCGGTCAGAAACACAATGGTCAGAACTACAGGGGTCAGAAGCACGGTGGTCATAAACACAGTGGTCAGAAACAAAGTGGTCAGAAACTCATTGGCCAGAAACACAGTGGTCATAAACACAGCGGTCAGAAACACAATGGTCAGAACTACAGGGGTCAGAAGCACGGTGGTCATAAACACAGTGGTGAGAAGCACAGTGGTCAGAAACACACTCGTAAGAAACACAATGGTCAGAAACACACCGGTCAGAAACACAGTGGTCAGAACCACACTGGTCTGAGACACAGTGGTCAGAAACACAGTGGTCAGAAACACGGTTTTCAGAAACACAGTGGTCAGAAACACAGTGGTCGGAAACACTCTTGCCAGAAACACACTGGTCGGAAACACAGTGGTCAGAAACACATTGGTTAGAAACACAGTGGTTGGAGATACACTGGTCAGAAACACAGTGTTCTAAAAGAATGTGGTCAAAAACACAGTGGTCAAAAACACACTGGTCAGAAACACAGTAGTGAAAAACACGCTGGTCACAAACACAGTAATCAGAAACACAATGGTCAGACATACTGTGGTCAGAAATACAGTGGTCAAAAACACAACGGCCAGAAACACAGCGGTGATATTTACACTGGTGAGAAACACAGTGGTCACAAACACACTGGTCAGAAAGACACTGGTCCGAAACACACTGGTCAGAAACTCGGTTGTTCAAAACAAGGTGGTCAAACACAGTGGTCAGAAACACAGTGGTCAGAAACATAGTGGTCAGCAACACAGTGGTCATGAACACAGTGAAACACACTGGTCAGAAACACACTGGTCAAAATCACAGTTGTCAGAAACACACTGGTCACAAACACAGTGGTCAGAAACACACTGGTCAGAAACACACCGGTC
>SZWC01013389.1:41110-60598 GCA_023375785.1 Penium margaritaceum | reverse complement strand
TGAAGTTGTATTGGGGTGGTGTAGCTATGGAAGCCTTCTATTTTGAACTAGTGTATTATGAGGGAGGTGACCTGGCATTGCACAAGTCCAAAACAAAATTGTTCCCCCAATACACTCCTTGATATAGTTCCCTAGTACACTAGGGGGTCTTGCAAGGAAAGGGGAAGGGGAGGGGCATCTTTGAAAGAATGACGACCATAACCCTATCAAGATATGGCCCTAATTTGTCTTCTGGACATCTATTGAAGGAAACGAGGCATTTAAGACCACAAACTTAATGTAACAGGACTATGATAGAACCAACCAATGTATAATTTGAGGGAAATATGTAGGCTTGCATAGAAAATTTACAATGCATGAAAACAACATTTGAGCCACAAGAATTCAATTAAAAAACATGGATAGAATTTTTTGATGTGGAACATTTCAGGTGAATTCCAGTAAAGACCTAGTGCTAAAAACGTAAACATCTTGATGTAGGCTTCTGGTAAGTATACTTACATAGGATGTACTATACATAGGTATCATAGTGTATAGAAAGGGGATGATTAACCATAACTCATACCCTCAATCTCCGCCGTCCGATGTCGGCGGAAAATGTCACAGCAGAAGTCTTTGTACAGTTCACCTACGTGCAGGAGCACTACGTCATGCCACTCCAAGATAGAACATGTTGCGCTGAGCCTGAGTAAACGTCACCGAATGTCCATGGCCTCCACCCGTGCTTTGACTTGCGGAAGTGGTTACGCAGCTTGTCTCAGAGGGTTATAACTAGTGTCATGCCCTAATCCTCCTTACAATTGGTCAAGTTCTTCCACGCCTCATGAGGTCAAGAGTCACCCATGTGATAGTCAGCCAGATCCACTTTTCTTTCCCCCAAAGTGATACTCACATGAAACGTATGATTGTGAGTCAAGGAGTGTGCAACACAGTGCCTTGAATACAAGAAGGAGGATTTGTGCTTCAGTAGTGTCTAGAGCTAGCTCAATGTAGAAGACGTCCAAGCCATGTTTGTCGTAGCAATCAAGGAATAGATCCTTCCAATCTATTAAGTCCCTGGTTTCCAGTTTTGGCGAGAACAGATCCTCGGACCCCAGACCCAGTTGGACTACGACGGATGGAGGCTGGACGTCTCCGTTGGACAACGGCGGTTTGACTACGTTGAACTACGGTTATGAGAATCATAGCCAATGGTTCTCCTCTGTTGCCTCCTTGGGCCTCATCGACCCTCCCACCAGATACACTACCTCCAACATTTGACATTCGTACACTTAAGGTACTGGTCTTGACCAGGAGACACTCTTATCGATCAAGAAACATTTGGAAGCAATTTTCCAGGCCCACTTTAGGCCCAGTTTTTGGATGAAAGACCTAGACTTTGAAGAAACACCATTAGGATAGCTAAGGTACCTGCAACCGACCCCTAGCCCCTACCCTTGCTCATTCCCACCCCACCTGAGCCGTCTCCCCCAATTTGGGGGACCCTTGGGTTGCCAGGTGGATTGGTGCTACTATCCCACGGCCACCACGAAAGTCCCAAGCAACTCCCCCACCCTCAGCGCCTCATGTGTTTGCTATGAGGCTCTCAAAGGATGTGTTTGACACCCCCATGCTCATTTCAAAGCCTCTTGTGGCTCCATGTGTACGTGGTCTATCACGTGTGCCTAGCTGGTGGCCCCTTGTATCACTAGTTTCCCCTCCGCCACTTTCATTTCAGACCCGCAAGCCTGCTTTCATACCATGGAGGATTTCTAAGAAGAAACTTGCAACTTTTTTCATAGGAGATGGTCCGCTAGGGTGTATTGTATAGACAAAAGCATTGGACGACCGTGAAAAAAAACCTATAAGTCTCTTACGAGTGCGGGTTGCTAGTAAATCCTCACCCAATGGCTGGTGAGTGAGGCTCACCAGCGAGCACCAAGGTGTGAGGGAAAAGCCCTTGCATTTGTCTTTTTTTCTGGAACTAGGATTGCCAGTGGGCACCAAAGAAAATCAAACTACAAGCAAGTCGACAATTGTCCTATCCAGTCTCCCACAAAAGGACTATTCTAGGTCTTTCAAGATTCTCAATGAAACATGTCAAGAACACGTCATCCATGTGAGAGCAGCTCATGGGAGAGATGCTATAGGCCACGTGGCCACGTGGAGACGAGCACACAAGGGCACAAATCCCAAGGTGAGATGATAGTACGCCAGGATTCCATGCAGTCACGATCCTCCACCTCCACTTCCTGGTCCAAAGAGTCTTGCACAATCACGACCACACAAATAGAAATAATACAGTAGAATTCATGTAAGCACATTCATCATCCTGCTACTCTTTGTCTGTACAAGAGCAATCTACACATTGAAAGCATCAAAACAACCATCCTTTCCAGCTGAAAAGGACACCCACATCTTTCTCAATTTGCCACCAATGAATGTGACAAAGTAGAACTATCCGGACAAGGATTGGATAGAAAAGAACCACAAAAGTCAGAGTGAATGAGTGAAAGAAGCCCATCTGCCCCATGCCCTTCTCTTGTGAAAGAGACCAGGCTTGCTTCTCTTTCATGCAGATCACAAGTTAATGCACCAGGCTGCTTCACACCCTTGAGCTCCAAGTCGTGGACCATCTGCTACATGCAAATGATGGTGCCAAAGCCGAGGTGACCAATTTGGTGGTAGCACAGGCCAATGTCATGTTTTAACTTCCTGGCTGCCAACTTTGAGGCATATTCAGTCTCTGATGCCACGTTGCGATGGTCAAAACCATCCTCTTGTCTGCATTTGCAACCACGTAACCTGCACCGGCAGATATGCTCCAGCTACTATTCTCAGAGAGAACTTATATGCCTTCAAAGATGACAAATGAAACAGAGAGGAGGTTAGCTACTAACCCCTTTCACATTACGTTCCACGTTCTTACCATCAATGGAAGCACAAAACACAATCGTATCCTCCCCAAGCGCTATTTGCACATGTTTGTCCCCCTCTTATACCTGATGAGTTTGAATGGTGGTGTAGAAAATGAACCACTCCAAACGGCACGTCATCTACCATATGGCTCCTAAGTTAATGATCAAGAACAAGGCTTTGTTTTCAGAGATGTGTAGGATCCGGATGGCCTTCATGGATCCACCCTCCCAATCTGCTATGTTTGCGGAAGCATCAAAACAATTTCTCGCTCCCACTCCAGCCACAAGGTTCGCTTTCATCTTCCAACCTTCTTGCCCCCAATGGCATGGCTTCTTGCAGTACTGGCAGTTCCCCTCCTTCTTCCCTCCTCCGCCATTGCTCATAGTTGGTGCAGTACCATACCCATGACAGAAGTTGATGATGAGAGAAATGTCCAGTCCACTTCCCCCTCATCTCCCTTACGATGATCCTCCTCAAACGACANAGCAGGCTCTAGTCCGAGGTAACAATGAGAGGAATGTAGCTGCTAGGAAGGATATAGAGGATTGTAAGCATAAGAAAACATTCCTTGACAGGGTCCTCAATCGTAGCAAGCTAGATCGAAAGAGACTTCACCATGTTGATATGGTGAATCATGGACCCAGACTTATCCATCTTCACAATAGAAAAGCTACGACACAACTGCATGTTCACGTGAATCAACTTGGAAGCATAAGTGGGGTCAACCTTTCTCCAAACCTCTTCTGGCATTAGGATGCCATGGACAAGGAGTGCACGAAGTTTGGCAAGGTAGAGATTGATGGCGGGGAGGGCGCGGAAATACTTCTTGCAATAGGTACGGGTGTTATGCTGATGGCCTACACAGGAAGCAAACCCGGAAGCGGTCTATTTTTTGCTTTGCCTCTCCCGTTCTCTGTTGCAACTTAGTCTCGGGAACTTTCTCAGCGCACCGAGGGCATTCCTCCGGAATACCTCAAAGTATTCGCACATTGACCATCAGTTTTCAATTCATTTCCCGAACTCGCCAGAACCTACTCATGGCGTTTCTCCATGTTTCAAGACTACAGAAAGAGTTCAGATGCACGACTTTGACAGAATTTGCGAACCACCAAATTGGCCTTGAAGCCCCCCATCAAACCAACAAGCGCCTTCTTGAGCCAGCGAATCAGAACGCGACATTGCATCACGCGAACAGTCGAAACTCCTAATGGCTCGATCGAGCCTCTCTAATCTCAAACTTGCAAATGTATGTGCAGCACCAAGTTTTGGCACTTAGAATAATAAGTACACCTTTTGTTTCTCAATATTCTCAAATACCCCCATTCTCACAAAAACGTTACACGTCCCAATTTCAACTATAAACCATCTCACTTCCGCCCTGTTTAACACTTGGCATCAAAGCACATCCGCCTGGGCGGGGCACAAGATTATTTTACATCGGCAAGAGACACGCACGTGTCTTCAAGTGCATCTCCATCGACGAGAAATTTGCAGACTTCACGACGAAGTCGGCGCGCGGAGCGAGCACACCCTGATGGATATGAGAGTGCCAGAGAGTGACAAAAATAGGTTGCTCGATAAATATCACCTGGCATGACAGTTGCACAGAGGATGTTTCACAGGTTCCAACACACTTTACGGAACTTGATACGGAGTCCGTTTGAGTGAGATATGGATTTCCAAAGTTTGGAGATCATGGGTCGGGTTCAAGTGACGACCTGAGCACTTTCAGCTCAAAAGGCGGCAGGATTATTGGCCAGGACAACAGAGAGCAGCCTTCAAGGAGAAAAGGCGGCTGGATGACCTCCAAGAGACTTCAAGGAAGGTGCAGACAATAATTGTTGGTCGTCCAAGTGGTGTGAGACATAATTCTCTTGTGTGACAAAGTGATTGCCACTCATCCCGCTGGGCTAGGAGAGTGTGCTCGAGGGTAGACTTTGACAGAGTGTATCTCAGTGCTCCCTAGGCCAAATGAGGCATGTAAGGGCTTGTTAGCAAACTGTGACAATGTAATTTCTCATTCAAAAGTCGATTTGGATATTTGCATCCTCTGCAAACCTACATTTGCTCCCGTAGAATTCTTTCTGTGTAACCTGTAACCCCCTCTCACAAACAGTTGGTCCTGCCTAGGTGGCTCTTAGTGAGCCTGATCACCTCCCTGAGGGCTGCCTTAGTTTCCATCACACCTAGCAACAGCAGCGGTAACCGGCAAAGACATTGGAGATGGCCAAAGGCACCCCGCGAAGGACCTCTAGCCTCATCAAGGGGGATGAACAAATGACAGCCGACACCTCAACTGGCATGACCAATCCAGAGTTTGGCATGCCTGACATGCCAATTCCACGTACACCATCGACCAAGACAACTCCATCATCGACACGTGAGAATTCACAGAACAGACTGGCCGCCTGGCGTAGATGAAAGCTTTTCAACGTACGCTCGTCGAACATGTGCAGCAGTACGTCGTCCAAATCCGCGACACAATAGTGCGAGAAGCGGTACTTGCCGATTGACTTCACATTGGCAGGGCTTTAATTTGTCCGGGGCTTCCTCAGCCATTCGATCCAACAAATTCCAAGGAACCGACGGTCAGGATTTTCCTGACAAGTTTAGAAGTCTACTTCACCGCTTCTAGGAATCACTCCAACAAACAGAAGCTAAACCTCGCGGCCTTGCTTTTGCAGGGCACAACTTTATGTTGGTGTNTTTTCTTGAAATCATCACCTGTAGTAGCCTTGCAGAGGATGAACTCTATTTCACTACATCAATGGCCTCAAACATGATATTTGGAGAGCACTCGCAATATACAATATCACCAATGACTTGCCACAAATCATTGCAGCTACTGAACTCATCGCCTCCGCCGATTTCAACTCAAAGTTCAACTATTCCTTTGTCTGGTTTCCAAAGTATCAACCATAGCAGAGCAATGGGCATTGGTTGCAGAATTTGGAAAACTCGAATCCGATGAAGTCCACGCTATTGAGCAAGAAGTAGATCAACAAACCTGCTACAGCTGCAGAAAGATCAGACACATCACAAGGAACTACCCTACGCAAAACCATAAGAGTAGGAAGCAGTAGAAAAAGAAAGAAGGAGGAGAGGATTTGCAAAACAACCATGGGCAGGAGTAGATGGCAAAACCCCTGCTTCGCCAAAAAACCTGCATCAAACAATAGTTTGCCAGAGTGGCTATGCTTGCCTAATTTGGGGGTTCTTGAGATCCCAAAATTCAATGAGCGATACGAGGATGACCAGCTTGCAATACTGCTGAGAGTGCAATCGAGGGGTTGCAAAAGTAAAAACCCCTTGCCAAAATAGTTGATGGAGGTGCATCTCACAATTTTGTGTCTGGCCAATTGGTGAAGAATCCGGGTTTGAAGCACACACTCGGAGCTTTTGAAAGAAAAATGGTCAACGGACAACTTTGCATCTATCGATTGAAGTGACTGTTACGATTACAGATTGGGAACCTGTATGACGTAACCGTTTGGAGATCTTGCCCAATGAGCGACTACAAGGTGATCCTTTGGGCGTGATCATCTATACTAGTAAAATTCGCAAGTCATTCGGAGCAGCGGCGCTCTGTACATTGAACGCGATGGGCAGCAGATTTTGCTGCCTCTTGTACAACAGCCAAAATCCGTCCAACGTGCTACAAGCAACAATGAAATAGCCAAAAGCAACACAATAGTGGTAGCAGAAACCACACGCCTGAAATGGCCACCAACTACACCGATCTCGCTTGACGTGGCAAAAAGATACGTCAGGAGAGGGTCCTCAACGTCGGTTGGTCCACGTCGGTTTAAGCAAGATCTACAACAAATCGGTCGCCGCGACTGACGCATCGGCCTCATCAGCCTCATCGGGATCAAAGTTTGCGGACGTTCTTGAGGAGTTTGCTCCTCTTATGAAATAATTCAAAGGAATGTTCCCCAACAAATCACCAAGCAAACTCCCTACCAAACGTGACATTGACCACCGAATCAAAAGTCAAACTTGGCAGTAGAAGGACCATCGAGGGGACCTACCAGATGAGTGATCGCGAACTCATGGAGCTTAAACAACAGCTGGATGAGATGCTGACTCAGGGGCTCCTCTGACCGTTTGTTTTCCCATACGTCGCACCAGTAATGTTTGTAAAAACAAAAAACAACAAAATGCGGATGTGCGTGGACTACCGGGTGTTGAACGACATCACGATCAACAACCGCTACCCTCTACCCCGAGCGGAAGAGCTTTTTGATCAATTTTGTGGACCAAGAATTCTCAACAAAATTGATCTAAGGATTAGCTACCACCAAATTTGCATCGCCAACCAAGATATTGCAAAAAACATCTTTCAAACACATCTCGGGTATTTTGAGTCCGCGATTATGCCATTTGGAATCACAAATGTCCCTGTTTTGTTCATGACAGCCATGAACTATACTTTTTGTCCATACCTCAATGATTTTGTCGTGGTGTACCTCGACAACATTATCGTGTACAGCCAAAACCCAAAGGAACATTGACGACATCTCCGACAAGTTCTTGAAGTCCTCCGATGGGAGAAGTACTATGGGAAGCCCTTCAAGTGAGACTTTGGTCAATGCTTGATCGAGGTTCTTCGGCACATCATCGGTGGTGGACGGATATCCATGGACCCGAAAACGATATCCGCGGTGGCGTATTTGCTAACTCCAATAGCAGTACGTGATGTACATGTCTTTTGATTGGATTTTGTAATTCATATCAAAGATGTTTTAAGGATTATCCCCGGGTGTCAGCTCCTTTCTGATTTCACCCGGAAGAATTGCGAGTGGAAGTGAGGAGACAGTGAACAAGAGGCTTTAATGTCTTTATGTAAAGCCCTGACCTTGGTGCCAACCCTTCGATTGGTAGATCCAAAGGCCGACTACATCATGGCCATGAATGCCTACGATCAAGCAATCTGAGCCGTCCTCCTACAAGACAACGGCGGAGGAGAACAAACCATTGCGTACATGGCGCGGAAGCTTCACGGGGTGGGGCTCAACTACGCCGTCAACGAAAAGTAGATGCTTGCGGTTATTTACACCTTCAAAACCTGGCGCTTTATTTGGAGTGCCTCAAATGTATGGTTCGAACGGATCACCACGCCCCTGAGTACGTGAAAACACAGTTGAACCTTAACTAAAGACAAAATTGGCGGATGGAGTTCCTCAATTCTAACTTCGACTACAAGATCGAGTGTTGGCCATGAAAAAAAATCAAGCGGACGTGGTGAGGCACCAGCACGATCTCACGAAGGTCAATGCAATACAGATTCAAACCAACCCATACGTGGCCATCTTGTTTGCACGTGGTGATGAGGACCACGAGACCTACGACACGGGAAAGTTCTACTTTGCAGGCTCTTGTTAGTGCAAAAAGCACAAAAATCAAGTCGTCGTCTGCAAAGATGACAAGTTATCACTCATTCTTCTTGAGAAGTGCCACGACACCATTCGAGGAGGCCACTTTGGAGAAAATAGAACTTTGAAAAAGCTCACAAAGCACTATTAGTGGGACAAGATGGGGGTGGACATCGCAAACTTCCGTGACCTTTTCTAGCATCACAGGAATGGACGCACCAAACCCCTCGGTCTATCACAACCACTACCAATACCAGAAAAACCGTGGACCGATGTCTCCATGGATTTTGTGACTGATTTTCCCATTATACCAGAAGGCTTCAATGTCATTCTTGTCTTCGTTGGCAGGTTCTCAAAGATGGTGCACTTCATTCCAACCACTACAGATGTAACCACCCAAAGAACAATGCAATTGTTCCTTGATCAAATCGTCAGACTGCATGGGGTCCCACGGTCAATCACGTGTGATCAAGATACGTGATTCACCAGCCAATTATGGCGAGACCTAATGCAGCACCATGGGAGTCAACTTCAACTTTCAAAAGCGTTCCGTTCGTAAACTAATCGACAATGTGAGTGAACCAACCAAATGCTTGATCAAATTCTTTGAAATCTATGCAAACCTCATGGCATCGATTGTGCAGTCAAGCTGCCAATAGCCGAGTTCACATAGGATTCAGCAATGGGGAAAGAACCATTCAAGGTGGTTTCTAGAGCGGAACCAATCACCTCATTTGCCTCGCAGACTGAGAAAAACATCCCCGTTTTTCGGCAAACATGGACAAGAATTCTCCGCAATCTGAGAAGAAACTCATCAAACTTGTGAAGATACAAGCGGCCATGAAGAGACAGGCCGATAAACATTGCCAAACTGAGGAGTCCGTCAAACTCCGTGGATCAAGCAATCCAAAGCTCAACCTCGGTGGAGAGGGCCTTTTTACATCCTAGAGATACGCACTCTAGTCGTCGCAAAGCTCAAACCACCCGACAACAAACAGATCCATTTGGTCTTTGGTCATCGTTCTTCCACATCAACAAACTCCGAAACTACATCGATCCGGCAAAAGATTTTCCTGTATGCGTGGTACCCGCTCCACTGCCCATGATCGCAGACGGTGACCATGAGAACGAAGTTGATGCATCCTTGATCACCGATGACGAGGAAGCGAATATCAGTGTTTGGTCAAGTGGAAGAACTATGATGCAGCACTGAACACGTGGGTTTCGTACATTCAACACTCAGACGTTGATCCTCTCATTGACGGCTACCAAGCTTGCTCACGGACTCACAAACATATCCCACCGAGGTGTTGCGACTAAAAGGGGAGGGAAGTGTTGTGTCCATGGCATACACGACACCCAAACCTAGAAGCGGCCTATTTTTTGCTTTACCTCACATGTTTCACGTCGCGACTTAGTCGCGACAGCTTTTCTAGTGCACCAAGGGCATTCCTCCGCAATACCCCAAAACATCTACATGCTGGCCATCAGTTTTTGGGTCATCTCCCGAACTCGCCAGAACCTACTCACGGCGTTTCTTCAGGTTTCAAGACTACAAGAAAAGTTTCGACGCACAACTCTGACAGACTTTGTGAACCACAAAATTGGTCTTGAAGCTCCTGGTTGCACTAAGGACACCTTTGAGCCAGTGAGTTAGAACGCGGCGTCGCATCACACAAACAGCCGTAACTCAGAATGGCTCGAATGAGCCTCCTTTCTCTTGCAATTTCATAATTTATATAGATTGCTAAGTTTTAGCACTTAGAATAACAAGTACACTTTTTGCTTCTCAATATTCTGAATCATCCCCTTTTTTGCAAAAAATGACACGTCCCAGTTTCAATTGTGAACCACTTCACTTCCGTAGTACGTAACAACAAGCATAACCAAGAGAGAGATCCTTGAGCACGTTCCTTATCTTTCTTATCCACCTGGATCCAAAGACCATTCTTAATGTGCACCATTTTCTTTTTGTGGCTCCAAGTGAAGGAATTCTTACCTTTGAACTTGGTGATGTTGACGCCAGCCACCACAAAAGCGGATGTCGTCATGTTATTGCAACATTCAGCCCAAAAATTGCTCTCTCACATAGCAGGTTAAAAGGAATGCCTCAATGATGAGGAAAAGCTCTTTTATAGCTCTGATACCACTGGTGGAAACTGGGCTAACCCTCAAAGAGGTGATGTGGCTCACTAAGAGCCGTCTAGGTAGGACCAAATGTCTGTGAGAGGCAGTTGTAGGTTGCACAGACAGAACTTACGGACGTGAAAGCAGAATTGCAAAGATAATGGAAGCATTGACTGGGTTCATGAAGGAGGATATAAATCACCACAGATTTCTAACAAGCCCTTGTATGCCTCTTTTGGCCGAGTGAGCACAAAGCTACACTTTGTCAAAGTCCCCCCTCTAACATACTCTTAGGTTAGCCTGATGAGTGGTAGGCACATTCACATGCAAGGAAGCTTCCTTCTTTAGTGCATGCGTACGCAATAATCCTATAAAACTAATGTACTCAACTATCTGGAAGGTCCTCCAGTTGCCTTCAGAACTTAAATGTTGCTCTTCTCCTCCTTGGCCAATAATCGCGGTCACATTGCTTGTTTAGAGTGTTGGCATCGTCAAATGCACGAGACCCATGACCTCCAAAAGTTGGAAAGTCATATCTCGCTAAAATGGTCTCCAAATTGAGTTTCATGAAGTGTGTTGAAACCAGTAAAATACCCTCAATGCAAGTTGAGTACTTTATGAATTTTCATCAAACATCCAATTTTTGTCACTTTCTACACCTTCATATCCATCATTTGTGAGTGGATTGACATCAACAGATTTCTATGAATATTTTCCCCTCTTGTTATCAAGACTTGAAATTCACTAATTCCATTGTTGGGTGGGAGGGGAGTGTTCATGATGCATGCATGTTCCATGCAAATTGCGTGATTCTTTCCGTCTCTCTTTAGAAGAATAGCTCCTCACGGATGCCGCATTCGTGGAGGGTTTTTGTCTACTCACATTGTTTTATGGGATTATTTCTTTGGGTAGTAAGACTTTGCAAAGTAATGCCTCTAACTAAATAGTCAATAAAACTATTTTCAGCATTTAGAACTACAGCAAACGTATTTGCAATGCCAAGAACTACTTTCCGCGCTTGGACTGTGGTTACAATGTGTCGGACTGAGCTTAACTGACATCCAGAGGTACTCGCAAAGCCTATAGTCCAAAAGGGGTGTTCTATGTACAAAAACGGAAAATCAGAAAACAGCGATGACCATGAATATGGGCAATGTCGTAATCAAAGGAAAAAAAAGGATGGGATCCAAAATTTTAAGGAAAGATAGGAAAAAATAATAATATGTGAGAAAGACTATGTATAAGGTCTCTTGAAGGAACACATCATCATCAGTAAATAAACACATGAATGAACACATTAAACATCTTAACACACTATCAAAAAACAATGAAAACATTCATGTATTTTGAAACATGAATTCTTCAATAAAGAATATTAGACTATTTAAACTTATATGGAAACAAGGAAACATTACAAGTTATCATTAATCCAAACCATCATAATGACAATTTATCAACATATTTTTTAAGCTTCTTTTTCTTTCATTCAGTATGATTAAAACTATTCCCAAATTTGTCTGGTTTTTTATGAACAT
This sequence comes from Penium margaritaceum, assembly GCA_023375785.1. NCBI lineage: Eukaryota > Viridiplantae > Streptophyta > Zygnematophyceae > Desmidiales > Peniaceae > Penium > Penium margaritaceum. The sequence goes on along the minus strand of SZWC01013389.1, from coordinate 48,663 downwards.
AGAAGACTATCATGTTTGAAAAAATAAATCTAATCACGAAAGAACGAAAAAAGTATCTAAAATAAATTGTTTTTGTACAATCAGGAATTTTTATTTCAATTATTTTTAATTTGAAAAGTTTCTTCATTTTCCTTACTAAAAGTTATTCTTTTAATATTTGGAGGCATTTGAACAAGATTATTCAATGAANCATTCAGTATGATTAAAACTATTCCCAAATTTGTCTGGTTTTTTATGAACATAGAAGACTATCATGTTTGAAAAAATAAATCTAATCACGAAAGAACGAAAAAAGTATCTAAAATAAATTGTTTTTGTACAATCAGGAATTTTTATTTCAATTATTTTTAATTTGAAAAGTTTCTTCATTTTCCTTACTAAAAGTTATTCTTTTAATATTTGGAGGCATTTGAACAAGATTATTCAATGAAATGGTCGACCAATTTGTGAATAAATAAGGATGACTGATAAATTTAAAATAACTTACAAAATATAATCAACCTTTTTTCATAAAAATATCGCCCTTTCAAATTCCAAGTTGATATATGCATGCAAAAAAGTGAAATATCTCTTATATGAAGTTTCAACGCATTTGTTGCATGTGATTCTTTTTAAATTAGTTTTAACTGGAATTTTAATGAGTTGAATAGATATTTGAGGGGTACCATAGACGTAAAATAAGTTCACTATTTGATGTATTTATTTATTCTGAAATTTATTAACTTCATTATTGAACTTTGTATATATTATCTGCATTTTCCGATATCATTTTGGGAACTATATAAAACACGTATTTTGGATTGATCAATTCAAGTTCTATTAGTATAAGCAGCTTTCAATATGAATATAACTGCTTTAAAGTAAAATGCTTGATATGTTGATTCTGTTCATGAGAAGGAAATGTCATCTGATATTTTGTACTGTACATGTTCTATTTAATTTCCTTAAAATAATTCATATATGTGGTCCGCATACTTTCCTCATTTTCATTCCGTTAATTTTTGTATGTTTTCATCATTATTCTCTTATTCTTTGTTTTATAGTGACAAACACCTCTTATTTACTAGAGACTTTGCGCTTTCCTCCGGATGTCAGTTACGTTCAGTCGGACGGAACCGAAGTCGAAGTGCGGAAAGTATTTCTAGGCATTGCGAATACGTTTGCTATAGTTCTAGACTCCAAAAATAGTTTCATTGACTTTCTAGTTAGAGGCATTACTTCGTTAAATCATAGAGGTATGGTGAATCGGGGTCTTTTTGTTCACTTTTAGATGGGCTTATAGGTACCTACGTAAGAAGGAAGTCTCTTAGAATGTTACGAGGGTTCTAATTGTTTTCTGGCATTTAGGACCATTTTAGGTCTGCTAACAATTTCTAAACACACCTACTCCACGTACATCTATTCACGTAACAACTACATCTACAACCCTGTCCATTTTGCACATACTGGCACATTCATGTTTCTGATATCTTCTCGATCGGATGAGCCCCCCCTCCCTCCCCGGATTGAATATGGCAAGTGTATGAGGGAGTGTTTGTGGTGGAAGGTGCGAGACATACACTAGTGTACGTCTCGTGACTTTTGGGAAATTCTCTCACAAGAGTTCATTAGTGTATTTTTTTTGTACCCCCCACACATACACCGCCTCATACACTCCCCTCATACACTTTCCCGTATTGGGGGGGGGGGAAACAGATCCGTCGACATCGCTCGGTCCATCCTCCCCCTGGATTGCATATGGCAAGTGTATGTGGGAGTGTATGTGGTGGAAGTTAAGAGACGTACACTACTGTACATCTCGCGACTTCCGGGAAACCCTCTCACAAGAGTTCATTAGTGTATTTTTTTTGGACCCCCCCACATACACCGCCTCATACACTTGCCTCATACACTTTCACGTATTGGGGAAGGGGAGACTGATCCGTCGACATCACTCGGTCCATCTTCCCCCACCCCTCGCATTGTAGATGGGGAGTGTATGAGTGAGTGTATGTGGTGGAAGTCGCGAGATATACACTAGTGTATGTCTTGCAACTTCCGGAAAACTCTCTCACAAGAGTTCATTAGTGTATTTTTTCGGTCCCTTCCACATACACCGCCTCATTCACTCGCCTCATACACTTTCCCGTATTTGGGAGGGGGGAAACTTATCCGCCGACATCCCTCGGTCCATCCCCTCCTGGATTGTATATGGTGAGTGTATGAGTGAGTGTATGTGGTGGAAGTCACGAGAAGTACACTAGTGTACGTCTCACACATTCTGTGAAACTCTCTCACAAGAGTTTATTAGTGTATTTTTTTCGTACCCCCCCACATACACCGCCTCATACACTCGCCTTATACACTTTTTGTTATTGAGGGGGGAGGGGGGAGACTGATTTGTCGACATTTCTTGGTCCATCCCCCCCTAGGATTGTACATGGTGAGTGCATAAGTGAGTGTATGTGGTGGAAGTCGCGAAACGTTCACTAGTCTACGTCTTGCAACTTCCGGGAAATTCTCTCACAAGAGCACACTAGTGTGTATTCGGTATAGGACATCGATAAAAAAAGACCCTCGCGGCCCAAACAACTCGATTCATGGGGCGCAAAGACAACTGGATAGTGATAGTTAAGTAAAGGTTCAACAAAAATGACAAGGTAGGAAAGTAGGTACATATTAGGTCACTTAATCTTCCACCATCTGTTTTTCTACATTGAATGAAACATTTGAAACATACTTGTTTCTAGGAAATAGACAACTGTTGAAGGGAAACTTCTATGAATGTTCCTAGGATGTCCACAAAGCATATACACTGTAAAATGAGTGTACAATCCACAGGTGATTGGTCATAAATGAAATCTTACAAGCCAAAGTATTTGTTTTGTGTTTTTATTGCAGGTGATATCACTTGACCACGTTTGGTGCCCTTCCTCCACGCCAAAAGAAAGAGGAAATCTTCAACCAAAGCCACGTTGGTGCATGCTCAATGATTGAAAGAACATTTGGGTTGCTTAATGCCCGGTTTCATGAGTTACGTTGAGTCCCAAACTACAACATACAATTTCAACAGAAAATGGTGTTTCTTGCCTACGTGGTCCACAACCTCTTTCAGGCACGTGAGATAACTTATTTTTAAATCAAGAGGATCTCCCCCCGCTACCACATGGTCCAACCGTAAGAATAATGGGAAATAGAACAAGGCATTGAGATGCATGGATGCATGCTATGCGTTCACAAATTGATCAACATATGTGGGATGACTATGAATAATGGACAATGGAATCCAACACAAACAAGAGTGCTCTACCGTTTTTAGATTGTGTAGTCCATATTCATGTTTTCCTTTTCTAGCATTTTAAATTGACCACCACCAGACATCAATATGAAATAGCCTTGGAAATACAAATACTGGAAATGAGAAATTAGTCCAAACAGTTGGAAAGTCGATGCATCTAGATTTTCTTCGGCGTGAAGCAAAATTTTCACATCCCCCTCCTTCCCCCTCTCTAGAGCATCTTCTTTGTAGTAGCAAGAACATGCTTGAAATAAATCTTATGTCCTAAAATTGTGAACAACACAAGCATGAAGTTCACCCTTGGTAAACGCAAAGCTAGCACATACCTTTTCATCACCCTTCAACTTTACCATCATCTCCATCTTGCTATCCAACTCCACAGCCTTGTTGCCATCTAACATGGCCACGGGGAAGGCATAGGTAAACTTTGGTGCTTCATCCTTGATGAAACACTCAAGATTGGATGTATTTTTTGACATGCGTGTAGGACATATGTGACCAATTGCCTCACCCATGAAACTGTGTATCAACAAGTGTATTAGGAAGTGAACAAACTAGTGAACATGGATGGTTCACTGAAACTACTAAATATCACATGGAACACATTACAATTTTCCTTCAATACATGAAATGTACATTTGGGATTTGCTGACATGCATTCATGTGGATGTTTTGTGAAACATTTCTCCATGCAGGAATACACTTTTCGATGTATTGATCAACAAGTGCATGAATTTGAGGTGATTAACCATAACTTGTGTAGTACAAAATATTTGTCCCACTATCATACTAATGCGCTTGCTTGGGTGTGGCTCGTTGTCCTCTTGTTTTTGACAGCGACAAACTCTTGCTTCTTTGCTTGCATGCTCTCACTTGAGATGATATTTGAACCACAAGATTTGTTCATTTCAAAAAACTTCATTGCAAAATCATACCACGTAATCACTGTTCTCTTCAACTTGCCTTATTTTGATGAGATTTCATTGATTTCTTCCCACTTCTTTATGTAAAAGTCAAACTTGCATGTCGTCATGTTCCATGGACTTCCACTAAAAGAAGCGATTGTATGAGCATGTTTCCACATACATGTGAGGATGGAAATGTTACTGCGTACTTACTGGAAGGATAAACATGTCAAGGGCAAACACCTCCTTCCAGCGAGGGATCATGTCATGGTACAAATCGCTCCAAAATGAGGCACACTCATGGTACGCTGCAGACAGCTTAAGGTTAACACGCAACATGATGAATTCCCAAGCTCAAGGCGGAGGAGGGTGGTTGTCACGGTGCGCTTGCTTGGAGTGCAGGAAGGAGCCACTCTTAACTTTATGGCAGCAGCATGCGTGCAAGATGATGATGGGGTAGGATCCTAAGCCAGACGTGCAAGGAGCAAATCCTGGCCGGCAAGCATGGCAGCATGGTTTGGCAGCGGCAAAATATCCACCGCCCCATAGTGCTTTGGATGCATTGCAGAAGGAGTGTGAAACCTTGGATTTGCTGGTCAACCACCTACTGAAGGGGTCATGCTGAAAGGATTAGACCTAGCGATGGAAGCAGTGGGATAACCATGCGGCACGGTGAGTTTGCGAGCGGCCTGTTTGGCACACGAATCAAGGTGGATGTGGCTGTGAGGACCATCATTGAAAGGCACATTGTAGTCATTGTTGTCATTATACCAAGGAAGAGGAGCAGAATGAGCTCTACTAAAGGTTTCCATTGTGCCTAAAAGCACATAAGGATGCATGGTGTTGTAGTGAATTTTAGAGGGACTATTAACTTGGCGTGATGAGCGTGTCTATGTGTATAAGGATAGGCATAACGGTAAGATGGAATGCCTTCTACCTCATGCCATGTAACGAGAGCCAGAATTTGTCAATGCGACTCATTCATTAGATGAGAAATGCCCAAATTTTTTAATTTTAAAATATAGATTGTTGAGATGTATGGAATCAACATCAATGCCATCTCTTTTAGAATTAAATGTATTAAAAAAGATAATTTTCACGAAATACATTGATCTTTTTTTTGTATTGTGGAGAAATCTCCTTTTGTAGTGAAAAAATACCATGGTGGCAACAAGCGCAAACTTCCCAACAACATACAACCTTGAAACATGGGCGGTACATTTTCATCATTCCAAACCTCAAACTTATTGGGAAGAGCTGCCCATGTCATCTGTGAATGATTCAAAATATGAAAAATGTGGCCGGAAAGAGCACAGGAGGCACTCCTTTGCTTTCTCGCCAAAGAAGGGCACTATGATAGGCCATCGTCACAGCACCTCCCTTGACCTAGTGAGCAAGGCAAATTGAGCGGCTCCACCAACGTTTACCTCAACATTCGTAGGAAGGGCTATAATCCTCCAAATAGAGTGTGCTTTAGTGTGTTGGAAAGCTTAGTTCAAAGGTTTGATGATCTCATGTAACTCCTCAATACCATAATTATTTTTCAACTCTTGTGATCCTTCTGCTCCACAATCTTCACCATTGGCTTCCCCAAAAATGGTAGCATGTAGTAGTAAGGGCTAGGCAACCTTGAAAAGGTTACAAGAAAACCACACTTCTGCTGTGCATTGTGACAACGATCAAGTAAGAGAGCATCGGTGGCATCTAAAAGTTTGATGAGATTATCTTCCCCTTTGGAGGGTGGTTGTTTGAGATCTATCACAATAAAAAGGGCCTGATTGAGCTGTTCAAGGGGTTAAGAAAGTGCCCCTCCAAATAATTTGACAACTGAGGAAGTGGAAAACTGTAAGTGCACCAAGAAGGTGCCCACCTTGTTGGTATTAGAGCTAGCACCGATCCAAGTTGCATTAATTCAATGATGCACAAAGGCCACGGAGGCCAAGAAGACACTTTGTACCAACCTCTCTTACTAGCTATTTGTCTTCAAGAGGCATGTCATCCTATGAGACAACAAAGGCAACGAGCGACGACTAGCTGTGTAGTTGTGTTAATGATGGAGAAACAATCATTTCTTTATTTTTTCTATTTCAAATGCAAAATAAGGTGGTTGACAATGCTGCTTTGGGATAGCGTGAAGATAAAGGCTAGAGGTGCTAGAGTGGATTTTCAAAGGGAAGATGGTCCTCTGTGAGGTATGCCTTGGTGTCTAGCCCTGGGGAGAGGTGCATGTGGACCTGTGGTTTTTGTACTCATTCATCGTTACATTTCACAAGCAATTTTCAACTAGGACATCGAGAAAAAAACTCAACGCATGCTATGTAATGCTTGACATGGGAGGGATCTCTTTTTCTTTTCTTTTTCTTTATTGTCCTCTTTAACTAGAAAGAGCATTTAAGATGGGATACTATATGAACGAGATGTTATGGAGCCAAGGGATGAAATTCTAACAATGATTAGAACGCTTGTACATGTAATATGGGTCATACCTAACTACTATTCGTGAATTGGTAGGAGAAACGGGCACTAAGTGGTCTCCTTTTTTGTTGTAATGGAAAACGAGTGAAAGACGTGGAAATGATACTTTTTTCACATCAATCGCATTTGCATGGCTGATGATGAAAATCGTCAACTTCTAGAAAGAAATTGGTGTGCATTGCCCAAGTATGCTTATGCATGCGGACTTCTGCCAATCTTTCTCGATACATATAGAAATGAAGGCGTGGTGTCTATGGAGACCGATTGTCGTGCTGTTTTAAAACCCAAAATGAGGAACGAGTGAAATGTGAATGAACACCACATTATCACCAAATTGTATTACTTTTGGTCATTGCTACTGTATCTTAAATCAATTTCGGGATTTTGAGGCGCATTTTGCTATTTACGCTTTGCCCATGGCAAAGTAAAACAAGTGCCCATCGGGACAATATTTGGCCACAAATATTACCATCATGCACTAACGAAACGCTGTTCAATCCGGTGGTTTTATGCTGTCCAATCAACTTAAATGTCATGATGACGTTGCTTCTGTCTTTTGGGAATAGGCCTTTTCAGACTCATCCAATGATGACGTATGAAAACCTGTGGGCGGATACGCATCTCCCAAATATTATATCCCGAACGGGACCTAATATACAGGTAATGATAATTTGTTCGAGTACGGCATTCTGGGAAATGGGTTAGAAGTTCGAAAGTTCGGTGAAGCCCTTAATCTTTCATCATTTCAAAACGACCTGTAGGATTCGAGATTCGGTCATGCGCGGGGTCGAGTGTCAGTTTCCAGTTCGGGCAACATGCACGTCAGGGACGTCTGTCGATTTATCCAGGAATCACACGTGTCTCTCGTTTTCATTCGTCAAAGACCCCTTCCCCCC
>SZWC01013389.1:8136-20636 GCA_023375785.1 Penium margaritaceum | reverse complement strand
GTTCATGCAGGTAGAAGGAACCAGGCTCCATGCCTAGTGATGGTGATACAGTGTGGATCTCATGCCAAGGGTGCATAAGTTTTGCCCTGTTAGTCGGAGGACTCCTTGACTAGAATAGCTTTGCAGTGTTGTGAAGTAGGTAGCTCCCCTCGCTGCTAGAGCTAACTAGAGGCATGCGCAACCCCCTTGCGCATGCCAGCACACTATATTACACACCATGCCCTTTAGACTACTTCACGGCTGGTTTCGAGAAATCATCTAGCCTGTACAGGAGAGAATTCCATATAGACGTGGTCCCGGGAATTCACCGTAAAATCCGTAACTTTCCGTACAATGCCCCAAACGCAGTGTCATCTTCACCATATGAGATCTTGACACCAGCGTAGTATCTTCACCTCTCAAAAATCCGCCTCAATTGGTGCGCTGGTGGTTTGGACCATGTTACTCTTGCGGGCTCCCAAAAGTTTCCTCAAGTGACTCCCAAAAATCTGTGTCGAGGAAATGGGGCTGAGTGTCCTATTCGCTGAGTGGAAAATATGGAAAATCGTCAAAATGAACTTTTTCACCCAAGGAAAAAAACATTTCCTCTTAACTTGGGGCCGGGGTCACTTCCTGACCTACTTTTGGACTTCCGGCAAGTGATTCCTACAAGCTGTCATAACCAAAAATTTCCGGGTTGACTTGGGGCCGGGGTCACTCCAGAAAATTCTCGCTTGCTTCATGCAAAATCAACTCACATGGTTCTTCATGGAGCTGAAGTTGTGCTTGTTAGTTTGACCCCTTGCACTCCTTGCATCCTTCCTCCTCCTCTCGAGTGGGGGAATCCTCCAAAAAAAAGATTTATGGGTCCTTTGTTGACTTTCCGATCGCTGGAGCAGTACAAAAGTCGCGCTGGACGTTCTCAAGGTCGTCATTGCCCTTTTCAATTGCGAGTAGCTTGTCTGTAGCAATAATAGCAGCTATACTATTCCTCTCCCACTGACAGTCCCGTTTAAGTCCTTGTTGTCCGTGACTTGTCGACCAGGAACCGTCGTTCTTGCTCACTTTGTCCGCTGTGGTCGTTTGTGAGCTCTTCCGCCAAATCAGGGGCTCAACATCCGATCTTGCGTGGAAAGACGAGGCCCTGTTCTACGCGACATCTTTTGCATTTGTGGGACATAAACTTGCATGTAAAACTGTTGCTACTGCGTAGTCAATGAGACACCTAGCGTAGCTTTATCCAGTGACTTGCGCCCTCTCCCTTCTATCGCTCTTCTCTCTCGTTCGCTGGCACTTTTGTTTTTTCCGTTGCCATTTTCTCCCTCCTCTCTGATGTCACTTCTCTTATTCCGTGCAGGTTGGCCATGCTTAGGGAGCTCTCCTTGTCTTGCTCCCCCTTGCATGCTAACGTCAGCAGCGACGGTTTTGCGCAAGCGGTTGCGAGATCCATGGCCAATCGACCGCTTCCTCGCTCTTTCACCTTTTTTTCCTTGCTCTCTCTTGCTCGCTTGCTTCCTCCCCCTACTTGCCGCTGCCATTGCAACCTTGCAGCTGCGCTAGCTACGCGAGCTGCTCTAGCTGCTCCAGCTGCTTGCTCTCAAGCCCCTCGACCTGGCTGCGGCTGTTCGGGTCGGGCAACCACTTCAGCTGTTCGAGTTGCTCTAGCTGCTTTGGTTTTCCGCCATCCAGCTGCTTGAATTTGTGGTCTTACTGTTCCCAATCCTTTTTACTACTCGCAACCATCTCTATGGTCGCAACAAGCTTTTGCAACTGCGACTGGTTCTTTTTTCACCGCGAGGATTTCTACTGCACCGACAAATTCTCCAGCCAAAAAAGGAATCTTTAGTTGGCTTTCGAACTACAGTTCCTGTTTAGCTGGGAAATCCCACTATGGTGCTACTGGGGCAGTTGCAATATGCGGGAGACCACTGAAAAAATTATGTTGTATTGGAGCCGATTTTGCAAAACGCCTCGCATCATCCCTTCGTCCATGATAGCAACGCTGCTTTGAGGACCACAAATGTGCTCCTAATGAACCTGCTTGAATAGGACCTTTTGCATGGAAAGTGCCACCTACTTGGGTTATCTGTCAGAGCTTCTGTTTCGTATTTCCCGTTCTTTTTTTGTTTGTGGCGTTTCTATCACGTGCACAATGAAGTCGGCTAATGTAATGGCAGACCTGTTATGTTCAACTTTTGCGTCCCCTCCACGACCGGTCGCTTCTGCACGTACTACGAAAGGGCATTGGACATGAGACCACATTCCCCTGCGCACCTATGGAAAACGTCCTTCGGGACGCTCTTCGTTAGAATGTCTACTGCTTGCTCAGTGCCTGACACATACACAAGTTTAATCGTGCTGTCTTTGACCTTTGAACAAATCCAGTGCCCACGAATGTCGATGTGCTTTGTTAGGCCATGAAATTTTGTCGCGTTTGCGAGGTCAATCGCAGACTTGTTGTCAACAAACATTTTTTTTGGCTGCATTTCAGCGAATCTGATGTCCTCCACGAGGTTGCGGAGATACATGACCTCCTGTGCCGCTAAAGTAGCTGCAACAAACTCAGCTTCTGCGGATCTGAGTGTGATGAGGTTTTGTTGCTTGTTGGTCAAGGACACCGCTCCTCCACCAAGCAGACACACAAAACTTGTAGTGCTATGATGATATTCCTTTATGCCCCAAAAATTGGCATCGATGTAGCACTTGAGGTCATGGCTGTCAGTCGTTGTAAAGAGCAGACTTGCGTCTCCTATAGTTTTGAGGTAACCCAAAGCTTTGTCCAGCTCCTTGCATGCTCCCTCTATACACGTTTCATTGCCGCGTGCCAAGTTGCTTATTGCGAACTGCAATTCTGGCCATGTGCAACTTGCTCCATGCATTAGTGAGTTGACTCTGCCGCGATAGTCGGTCTTGCTCCTCACCCTCTGTCCTTCATGCGTCAACAACTGTTGTGACAAAGGTGTTGGTACGTGTCAATTTAGGATGTTGAAGCATTCGCAGACTTTCGGAACGTAGGTCTGCTAGCTCACGCACAGCGTACTTGCTTTGTAGTCCCGTTCGATGTTCATGCCCAAGTAGTACTAAAAACTAGGCATGAGGGTCACGTTGATCTCTTGCGCCATGGCGGTCGCCGTGGCCTTAATGAAGCCTGTTGTCGGCCTAATGATGAGGAGGTCGTCGACGTAAACTAGAATGTAGCAGTCTTGCTTTGTGTTTGGTGATGGCCGATGTAAGAAGAGGCAGTTGTCGTATGATGAGGGCTCAAAGTCTAGAGATTTTGGCACTGCTTCCAGCTGCTTCCTGTACGAAAGTAGGGGGCTTTGCTTCAGTCGGTACAGAGTCTTCACTAGCTTGCACACTCTACCACTCCCGTCATCGTAGCCCTCCGGTTGCTTCATGTAGACAGTGGTGTCCATCTCACCATGCTATAGAAGCATTTTTTACGTCAAGCTTCTCCACCTCGATATCCATCACTTCTAAAACTGCCAGCATGATGCGGACGGTGGTGTAGCGGCTCACCAGAGTGTAGGTGACAAAAACGTCTTTCCCCTCAACTTGTGTGAACCCTTTTGCCACGAGGTCAGCCTTGAACTTGTCAATGCTCTCATATGCTTTTGTCTTGACGCAAAACACCCACTTCACTCCAACTGGTCAGGACCCAGAAGGAAGCTCCATGAGCTCCCACACCCCTTGATCCATGTGACTCTGATACTTTGTGTCGAGTGCTTCTTTCTATTATGTAGCGTACTAACCCTACAATTCTTATTTTAGAATCTTTGGCACTAGTGGAAGCGTGCTCATTGAGATGGGAGCTGCAAGGTGCGTGGTGGTGAAGTCCGCCACGTCTTACTCCGCCTCCTTCTAGATGGAGCAAGCTGTAATTACCATGTTTGAATCTTTCATCTCTTGCTCCTCTTCTTGATGTAACTGCAGTCACACGAGGCGCGTGAGGTGCCCTGGATGCCGAGCAGCTTCATCATGTGGTTTCGCCGTTGCATGCACATCATCTTGCACGCTCACGGTCTCTGTTTTGTCATGAGGTACTACAAGTGCCTCATGATCAGTGGTGATGCGTTCATCACGGCGAGTGTCAAGGGCCACACATGGGGCCACCGGCTACTCATCCGCCTTATCAAGATCATGAAGGGTGAGTGGCACACTATCAACTTTCCCCTCCTCTAGCATTTCCACGTAGGAGACGTAGAAAGTTTGGAGTAGAGTAGGCTCACTTCATTGCTTAGTCTCCAAAGCAGAGTGTGTCAGAATCTCGAAGAATATGGCCTCTGTGCTTGTGATGATCCGATGGGAGTCCACATCGTAGAACTCCCACCCCTTCATGTTGGGGCTTTGTCTGAGGAAGATCCCCCATGTTGCTTTGTCTGCTAGCTTCCGCCGACGTTCCTTTGGGACATGGAGCAAGGCCATGCACCCAAAGATGGGTAGCATGGAGATGTCTGGTTTGTCATCGTGCCATGCCTGGAAGGCTGTCATGCTTGGTGGCGCCACGTGTGGCACGCGGTTGCGTATCCACACTGCTTACCGCAGTGCAAATGGCCACCACAAGATGTCAAGCTATGCACCAAGCAACATCAACCTCACTGTCTCTTACATTGTGCAATTTGCTCTCTCCACAACACCATTCTACTGTAGTGTGTATGGCGTAGAGAACTGCTCCACGATGCTGAGATCCTCCATTTTCGTGGAAAACTCTATGCTGGTGCACTCACAAACACCACCTAAGCGTAGAACCTATAGTTTCTTGTTGCTTTGTCTTTCGGCCATTGCCAGGTACTTGAATAAGCATGCTGGTACTTCATCCCTTATGCAAGGTGGATAGCTCCACACCATCCTTGTGGAAATGTCAACAAAGAGAAGAAACTAGCAATGCCCTCCGTAGATTGTGGCCGTTGGTAGAGGTACACCAATGTCGGTGTGGACCAACTTCAACTTCTGGCTTGTGTCGCACTTTGTGGCCAGAGGAAACATCTATTGTGGTAGTTTTTCCCGGACACAGTCTTCATAAGGTTTTGATGCGTCCTTGCTGCTGCTATTATTGAGAAAAAGACTATTCACTTGCTGGTTCTTGTGCATTGTCTGTACTTTCTGGTCGCTGATGTGGGCATGTCGTTTGTGTCACAAACTGAGATCTGCGCCAGTCACCTGGTGGAGACTTGCTGCTGCAAAGTGCGTATTTGGCGCTGTCATTTGAGCTAGTGCTGCAAAGTCCAGCTCTATCATCCCGTGCGGAAGAAGGCGACCTTTGGGCGAAGGTCTTGCCTTCATGGCTCTTCAAGGTGACATGTTGTCCGTTACTGAAGACCCAAGCACCCCTCTTCATCAGCTGCCCAAGTGAGAGGACATTCACCGTGATCTCACGTATGTATAAGATGTCCCCAAACTTGACCTGGAAATTGTCGTACGTAGTCAATGTCATCTTTCCTTTGCCCAAAATAGGCACTAACCACTTGTTTGCAACCGTGACAAAGCCTTTGGAGCAGGGCTCTAGCTCGTGGATGAAAGCCTTGTCATGGGTGATGTGCAAAGTGCACCCACTATCAAGGTACCACACGTAGGTGGAACGGACCAGCTCATCACTCTGCTAAGTTGAGAGCACAAAGACAGATCTCGTGTAGTCAAAACACTTCTCTTTGCATCTGTTATGGGAGCCGACGGTCGCAGCGGTGATTACGTCATTATGCTGAGCTCATATTCAAGTTTTGATGCTCCCATTGTATTTCAAGTGAAAAAGCGTGCAAAATCGACCCAAGAACCGGGTAATTCGGTGCAAGGATGAGAAAGATACCGCTGTGCAAAGGTTTGAGGCGCACCTCTAGAAAACAGGAGACGCACCGGTTCGACCCCGAGCACGGCGGAGTGACTTTCTCGTCCACTGCAGCCCAATCTCCCCTAGATGGACGCTTAGGCAATGAGGCAAGGTTCATTAGGGTCCATGGGCGCATTGGGATGGCGGCTAGAGCTGCACTCGCAAGGAAGGGCGCTTCGGGTGGCCGTGACCTCCGCTGGCGCTGCCGCCATCGACTGTCACGCGTGGAGAACTCAAAGAGCCATAACCTAGCCGTTTCTCCACGAATTGAGGCATTCTTTGGTGCGTTTGAAAGCTTGTGGCCCGTACTACATAATGCATGTGTTATTTGCATGAGTGACCCTTGCTAGCGGGCTTTGGAGCACCGAGGGCGTTTCCGCTGGCTTACAGGGGTTGGTACATAAGGAAGCCTAGGGATTATTCTAGGCATGCCAATCTTACCCAGAGACTATGTACATTTCCTTATACTGAGCTTTCAATTCTAAAGGACTCATTCCTTGCCCAACTCTCCTTGTGCTCCGAGCATTACCTTGCCCTTGTCCATTTGATCCTACAAGTCTTCCTCAACGCACCTTGGTGCAAACGCCAACGAAAGAGTCACACGGCGGTAACGTCGATCACTAGCAGTGGTCTTGCTGCTTGGAGAGGGTCGTACAACATCTCAATGGTTGGCCCACACATGAAGGGGTCGAGGATGGGAGGTTTATCCCAAGGGCTTGGCGTGTGACCATCACGCCGGGCGCCCCTCGGTTCACAGCTTCCATCATGCTTCCCTACCTCTTCGTTCTCGCCATCTCTGGTTGCTTTACCTTAGTACCAGCTACCTTCTTCTCCCCCTTTCCTCCTTTGTTGTTTTCTGTATAACATTGTTGTCGCCTTCCTTGCTCCACATCCCACATCCTTTTCTTGCACTCTTGCTTCATGTACCCAATCTTCTTGCAATAATGGCACTCAACTGAAGGCCGTGACCCTGCATTCTGGCCGCGTGCACTATGGATGCTTGTGTTTGGTCTAGAGTGGTTGAACCACTGGGTGGACGTGGAGTTCCTTGTGGACTGGCTGTTCCGTGAGGGTTGAGTAGTGGACACGTCAGTGCTCACACCTTGGTAAGCCACATTGCTGAGGATTCTCTCCTTCTCTCTTGTCTGCTGCCGGTCGCGTTGCTCTGTCAGAAGCATCCTACAAACAAATGCTACTGTGAGCTGTGCTTCATGCTAGAACTTGAGTACCTTTCGGGTGTTGTCCCAATCCCCATTCAGTCCATTGAGGAGAAAGGTCACAAATACATGCTCTGAGACAGGAGTGTTTATCACTCCAAGCTGATCGCAAAGTAACTTCGCTTTGTTGATATGGGATTCAATGTTGTCAAAGCCACTGAGGTTGATGTGCGATACTTCGGTCAGGAGGTAAGATTCGAAGACTGGGCCGCGAGACATGTAGGTCCGTAGCAGATAGGACTAAGCTTGGCGATCTGGCTCAGTAGTCTCCTCATACATCCGTATGGTTTGCTGGATGCGAGGAGACAGATGGTCGTCCAACACATGAAAGCGGCTATGGTGAAGTAGTTGTACTCAGCCACCACGCTATACAGTAGCCCTGGGGGCGGAGGCCTGTAGTAGCCATTGTAGAACTTCCTGATGCCGTGTATCAGGGCAGCTAGTTTGAACTTGTCCGCCCAGTCTCGCCATCAAATTTGTCAACCTTGATCTTGTGCAAATGTAGTGAGGCTGCGTCTTGGGGCACACCATCCTCCAGGCCTTAGTACGCCTTGCCTTGTGCAGCCGCATGTGGGAGTGGCACTAAGCCTTGTGCCATCGGCTACGGCCCATGTGGTGGTACTGCTTCTCCCACGTGGACTGGTGCTGGTTGTGCCGCAAAGGGTTCCGGTCCTCGTGCTTGGTGCATCTGCTGGCAGTGTGCCATGGATGGCACCATCGGAGCTGGTTGTGGCTGTTGAGCCAAAAACAGATGTGGCATGCCTCCTTGTGGTGCAGTTGCCGACTGCACTTGTAGAGACATGGCTGGTTGCATGACTTGGGGAGGGCTTACATGAGGCAGATGTATAGATGATCCTTGTGAACCATGTTGTCATTGCATCCGATACCGTTGTTGCTACTGTTGCTGAGCCTATGCCAGCTTCTCCTGAATTCGTGCAATTTGGGCTGCTTGAGCCGCATGTGACTACCGTAGCTACCGTGTCTGCGATGCTTGAGCTGCATGGGTAAGCTGCTCCTAATGACATAGGAGCTCTTGAGCGGCAATCGGCTGCCTTAGTGCCTACCTCTCTTACTATTCAGCTTGACGTACTACAGCTTCTTTTTGCGCCATGCGTTACACCTCATCAGCCAAGCGTTGCTCTTCTACAGCTTGGCATTGTGCGTGGTCTGCAACATGGCGCCCCTGCTCTTCACCCATGCGTATTCCATGCAAAACTGATTGGTCATCAAGTGGAGGAATAGCTACATGAGTGCTCTCCCCTTCCATGTTTCTTGTGCTTTTGTGCAGGTGGAACACCGCTCACGCGCGTGAAGTGGCGTCACCTCCGCCTCTCGCTCAGCACTTGTACAGGGCTGGTGGAGAATGCCTCAACCACCAATGTAGTCAGCTGCTACTATTGCTACAAACTGCTGAGAGCACCACCTAGAGCTCTGATACCATGTTGATTTTATGAGACAGGCAGCAAGGGCTAAAACCCTTGCTGGTAGGATCTTCGGGTGATCAGCAATGAAGCATGTACAACAGCAGGGCAAGGGTTGGAAAATCTTTTCAAGGGTGTTTTGGCAAGGGTCTTGGCGTAGTCTCCAGGTTGACTGGCCTCCAGGGTAGCCTCCACCCAGGCTGGCAGGCCTTGCCAGGCATATAGGGGCCTGGGAGGATTCTCCAGCAGAGTCTTGGTCTTGAGCTCCAGAGTCAGAGGCTTGAGCAGAGTTGAGTGCTTGCACAATGTTGAGATGCTGAGATGAATCTGAACTAAGAGGAGCTTCCCCTATTATACCTGTGGACCTGGCAAGTTGACCACGTGAATGAGAAGCTTCCTTGAGGTGGTTCAGGTCTGCTGCCTCTTGAGGAAGCTTCCTTCGAGGAAAAGCTTCATGTAGGTCAGAGTTTTTACAGGCATCCCTGTAGGTTCTGGGAGAAGCTTCCTCGTTCAAGAAGCTTCATGAGGTGTTGAGGTGCAGCTTCCCAAGGAAGTTGCGTGCTCTACAGGCTATTCTCTAATGACCGTTGATCGTGCCATGTTGCTACATCAGATCCATTGATCAGGAGCCTCCTGAAGCTTGTACCAGATCGGTCCATGCAGGCAGTAGGGACCGAGCTCCATGCACGGTGATGGTGATGCAATGTGGATCTCATGCCAAGGGTGCATGAGACTTGCCCAGTCAGTCAGAGGACTCTCTGACTAGAATCGTTGTGTAGTGCTGTGAAGTAGGTAGCTCCCCTCCCTGCTAAAGCTAACTAGAGGCATGCGCAACCCCCTTGCGCATGCCAACACACTATATTACACACCAGGCCCTTTAGACTGCTTCAGGGCTGGTTGCCAGAAATCATCTGGCCTGTACAGGAGAGAGTTCCCAGTAGGCGTGGTCCCAAAAATTCATAGTAGAATCTGTAACTTTCGGTATAGTGCTCCAAATTCAGTGCCGTCTTCACCATATTGGAGCTTGACACGAGCACAGTAATTGCACCCCTCAACAATAATAAAAATGTTATATACTATGTTTAGATTCAAGTTTAATCCAAGTCTACCACTTATTCTTTTGGAGGAAAAGGTTTTCCTTGCTAGCACCATGGACCTCTTTTTGCATAAGTTCACACTATAAATTATTTACTACATGGTCTAAACTCAAACATGGTATGAGAGCAAGAAATCTTTGTCGCCAGAAAAAAGTAATATTTTCCGCTCAAACTTGAAAGGATGAAGATGTATTTCCCCAATACCTAATGGTAGAATGAGTACATAAGGTGGTAACCATGCACATATGGAAAACAAGAGAATGATTTGACTGGTATTGACATGAACATGGTGTTACGTGCTAGACATTCATGAGTCCCTAATCCTTTTGAGTGGGTATTTCTATTGTTATAGAAACTGCCCATTGTGTCACGAGACCGTGATATTCACTGTGACGATGGAGGAAAAAATGGCCAACTTCAACCCCATCAATGGATATTCACGAGCCTTCCAACAACTTTAACCTCTCTTGTGAACTTATGACGTGTGTATCATGATCTTTTGTATGACTTCTTGATGCACCGAGAACAATCGTGATTTATCAAAATGCATTGCGTATCTTCACCATTGATTTCCAGAGACCCCTAACTTATGAGCGGACCTTCCCAAATCTGATCACTCACAACGCGACACGTCATTCGACAATCGACCCTACAACCTGGACAATGCCACATTCGTAACTTAAGACTAAGGTACATATGTTTGATCATTTTGAAACTTGTCATCTACACTCAGTTCAGCATAACACTTGGTATGACAGAGCAGAGGTCCTCGAGACGCATTCGACTACATTACCTATCCGGAGGACTACCTTGCACAAGCTGTCAGCGCACATGAAGACTTCATAGACTTTGCGACTTTAACATGAGGCAAGCGAGCACAACAAATTACTTGCTGCAAGTCTTTTGCAACAACTTTTGCAATGGAGAGGAACGTGCCAATACATACAATCCGTAAAGCGCTATCAAAGGCTTTCACGGTAGGCTATCCACCTGCAAAACAATGCCTTTTGCTTCAACAAAAAACATGGTCGTGGATTCAACAGCGGTGAACCAGCCGCCCCTACCCACATCCTCAATAATGACAACAACGATGACGGGTGGCATTGGAAGACAGGCGCGGATCAACAACGAGCTGTGGATCAAGATCTCCATGCTCATAATAATCAGCCACCATGTGCTCCAACAACTCATTGCCCAGATAGAGGCTCTTTGCAATGCAAGTGCACATGAAGAAGTGCTGTTCAAAAGAAATACTCAATTCTTGAGAGAACCCAAAATTCTTCTTGCTCCATCAGAATTGTTCGATCCAGTAAACTTTAGAGGACCAACTATTTGGATGTGGCTGATGATTTTGGAGGTGTAATTCACCACTCTTGGGGTCAATGACCATCAAAAGATAACTAACCTTGTGTTTGCGCTTTTTCCTGACATGGCACAAAGTTGGTGGTTTGATTGAAAGACAATCCAATGGCTGTAGGAGACCGGTGAAGCACCATCAACGGTAAACGACGCCTGACTCACATCATGGATTCCACCCTTGGAGGAGATCAACCCAAAGTGGTAAGACACGCTGACGCCACCAAACAACAACTATGAATTCTTGCACACGATTTTTGCACACATTGGAAGACTGAACAAGAATTTTGACGCACGTAACAAACTCCAACATGTCCGTCTGCAGTCCAACATGGTAGAGTACACTCAGAGACTCTGCAAAATCATCACCAAAACAGACATCGCCCCCGACCAACTCGTTTTCCACTACAACAATGCCATTGAGTGGGAATCTGGTGGGCAATCACCATTTTTGGCATCCAAAGCAGCTTGTCACGGATGATTGCACTAGTAGACAGGATCAAAAGTGTCGACTACAACGCTCCGATCCAAGGATCCTACGGCTAACGACCTCCTAACCACAACTATTGTGGAAACAGAAAGAATGATCCGATGAAATTCTCAACTTGTATGGAATAAGACGATGTGGACAAGACAGATACAAAAATTTGTTGCAATTGCACAACCTTCTGACACATTGCTTGCAACTGCACGCACAAGCAGCAAGCCAAGAAGGGGGGGAAGTTGTAGACAAACCCGTCATGAAACATCAAAAGGGACGAGTAATAGGTGTAACTATTGTCTGTGAGGAGCTATCTATGCGAACTGATCGCCCATCTGAACAACCTCCAACACTAAAGAGGGAATTTGATATCTCAAAGTTTGACAGGGCTATGAGGAAAACCAATCGGTGATGTTGCTAAACTTTCATCCTTGAGGATGCACAAAACGCACAACGATTTTGGCACTATTGGATAGAGGAGCTTCACATATCTTTGTAAGCAATGACATGATCCGTAAATAGGGTTTGCAGATCAAACCAGGGGTGTTTGAAGGAAATACTGTTGACTTGACGTTGTAGTTACGGATACTCTTAGAACCACTATTAATACAAGAAGGATCTATACTGGATGTAAAATACTGGAGGTCTTTTCCAATGAGAAACCACAAAAACATCCACAAACAATGTTTTATATACCCGCACAATCTGCAAGTGAACTAGAATAGCACCGATGTCTAGGTGAAGATCAACAGTGCAAAACGACAACTTCCACTTGCGAGACGGAACCCGATGAGAAGCAACAGAGGTGGAAGGAGCAGAGCAAGCCGTGGAAGCCGAAAAGCAACAAGTTGTGAAGCAGATACCGTTTAATGTGGCCAAGTATTACGTATGATGAGGAGCTTGTTCGTGGTTCATACATCTCAAGCCAATGGAAGAAGAAGAAGTGATAGTAGCACTCTTATCATTGGCATCATCAGCCTCATTAGCATCAACGAAGTGCACGATCGTACTTGAAGAGTTTGCACCACTCATCCACCAGTTTGAGAACATCTTCCCCAACAAACTCCAAAGAACCTTACCTCCTCTAAGAGATATCGACCATCGCATTGAACTCAAACCAAGAAG
>SZWC01013388.1:0-16439 GCA_023375785.1 Penium margaritaceum | reverse complement strand
TATCGTAAGTCTTGTGGTATGGTACCATATCGTAAGTCTTGTGGTATGGTACCATATCGTAAGTCTTGTGGTATGGTACCATATTGTAAGTCTTGTGGTTTGGTACCATATCGTAAGTCTTGTGGTATGGTACCATATCGTAAGTCTTGTGGTATGGTATCATATCGTAAGTCTTGTGGTATGGTACCATATCGTAAGTCTTGTGGTATGGTACCATATCGTAAGTCTTGTGGTATGGTACCATTTCGTAAGTCTTGTGGTATGGTACCATATCGTAAGTCTTGTGGTATGGTACCATATCGTAAGTCTTGTGGTATGGTACCATATTGTAAGTCTTGTGGTATGGTACCATATCCCAAGTCTTGTGGCATGGTCCCACATCGTAAGTCTTGTGGTATGGTACCATATCGTAAGTCTTGTGGCATGGTACCATATCGTAAGTCTTGTGGCATGGTACCACATTGTAAGGCTTCCCAGAGGACATGAGGAGGTGTGCACTGTTTTGGTTGGCAAGCGGAAGAGGAGTGAGAGAAGAGAGAAATGAGAAAGAAAAATGAGAAAGAAAAATGAGAAGAGAGAAATGAGAAAGAAAAATGAGAAAGAAAAATGAGAAAGAGAATGAGAAACGAAAAAGAGAAAGAGAAATGAGAAACAAAAATGAGAAAGAGAGATGAGAAAAGAAAAATGAGAAGCAGCTATTGGGCCAGATGCCAAACCCTCGTCCCTCGCATCACGACCCTTAGCATCCACAGTGGTCACATCTGACGTCCTGCCAGCGATCCCGACGGCCTGCTGACCTTCCTGATAACCTACCAGCCGTCCTGACGACCTGCCTGCCGTCCTGACGACCTGCCAGCCATCCTGACGGCCTGCTGGCCGTCCTGACGACCTGCTGGCCGTCATGACGACCTACTGGCCGTCCTGACAACCTGCTAGCCGTCCTGACGACCTGCCAGCCACCCTGACGACCTACCAGTCGTCCTGATGGCCTGCTGGCCGTCCTGACAACCTACCAGCCGTCCTGACGACCTGCCAGCCGTCCTGACGACCTGCCAGCCATCCTGACGACCTGCCAGCCATCCAGACGCTCCTGCCCCTCCTGCAGCAGCACCAGCAGCTGCAGCAGCAGTGCAACTGAAGCAACAGTAGCAGCAACAGCAGCTGAAATAGGACCAGTGGCAGCAGCAGCAGCCGTAGCAACGCTCCTGCCCCTCCTCCGCCTTCCCACCGACCTCTTCCCCTTTTTTCAGTCNACCTACTGGCCGTCCTGACAACCTGCTAGCCGTCCTGACGACCTGCCAGCCACCCTGACGACCTACCAGTCGTCCTGATGGCCTGCTGGCCGTCCTGACAACCTACCAGCCGTCCTGACGACCTGCCAGCCGTCCTGACGACCTGCCAGCCATCCTGACGACCTGCCAGCCATCCAGACGCTCCTGCCCCTCCTGCAGCAGCACCAACAGCTGCAGCAGCAGTGCAACTGAAGCAACAGTAGCAGCAACAGCAGCGGCAGCAGCTGAAATAGGACCAGTGGCAGCAGCAGCAGCCGTAGCAACGCTCCTGCCCCTCCTCCGCCTTCCCACCGACCTCTTCCCCTTTTTTCAGTCCTCTCCCCCTCTCGGCTCCAGTCCCACACTCGTCCCTCCCCCACCGACCTCGTCGTCTTTTGATCCCCCGGACGTGGACAAGCGGCCCGACATCCTCGCGCAATGGGCGGAGCACTCGTCTCGCATCCGGGGTGCGCAGGGGACCATAGTGGCTGTGGGTGGCCCAGGGAGCTCTGCCCTCGTGTCTGGTAGCGCTGCTCCAGCTGCCTCTGCTGCGCCGGCTCCTGTGAGCAGCGGGCTATCCACGGTCTTGCAGCAGGCCCACGATCAGTTGATGGCAGTTGTTGCCAGTGTAGGGGCCGTGCACAGTTTACAGGGCACGACAGCGTCTTTCCTGGGCAGGTTCTCCCAGGACCTTACGGACTATCTGTCCTGTAGCTTTGGTCAGCTCCGTACAGCGGTGGAGATGGTAGAGGGGGCGCAGGTCTTGGGCATGGAGGTCCTCCGGTCAGAGTTGCGGGAGGTCTACCAGCACCTTGGGGGAGAGGTGGCCTCCCTTCGGGCGGAGACGTCGTCAGCATACGCGTCTCTCGACAGGACGGCAGGTCTCGCTCGGAAGGCGGCCGCGGAGGCGGCGGCGCGTGTGCATGCCGTCGCTTCCCACGATGTAGCCATGGGGACCCTCTCGTCAGCGCTTCTTTGCGACTGGACGGAGGCGACATGGACAGGGGAGCAGGACCAGGTCCGGGAGGCTTCAGCTGCCCTCGGCACGGCGCTGTACTCCGCCCTCACTGTCCAGCTGCCTGAGCTACACACGGCCCTTTGCCGCACTGAGGCGGAGGGGACGGGTTGTGCGTCTGGCTCTGGTGTTGCTCACTCGGGGCCTCTTCTCACTGAGGTGCTCTCGGTCGTACGTTGTATGGAGGGGCAGCACCAGCAGTTCTTTCGGGAGCAGCAGCAGCGCGAGGAGCGACATCTGCTGCACCAGCAGCAGCTGCAGCAGCAGCATCTGCTCCCCTCCCATTCACCCGTTGACGCTGACCTCGATGCCCCTCACCGCCTCCTTTCTCAGGTTCTCGAGGGCATCGGTCGTCTGGAGCAGCAGCAGCGGCAGCAGTAGCAGCAGCAGCAGCAGACTCTTCTCGACCGCCTGGCCGGCCTGGAGCGTCGGCTTTTTGCGGCCTTGGAGGCGCCTGAACTAGAGACAGCTGGCCAGCCTTCACGCGGCGTCTCTGGCTCCCCCCCCCCCCCCCCTCCCCCCCCCGCTGCCCTCTCCCTCCTCTGCCACGCTCCTGGGTCGGCTGCCGTCACAGCAGCAGCCTTGCACATAGCAGCAGTTCCCCCGGGCCTCGCGCTCCGAGGACGCAGGGGGTGACGCATCTCGGCGTGCCCTTCTCGTCCCATCTGCAGGTGGGTCAGCTGGTCCGGGTGGCCCGGTCCGCTGGGAGCTGCGAGGTGCCACGGTGCAGCGTGCGAAGCTGCTCCTCTTCTTGGGTCGGGCATGGCTCCGCCCAAAGGAGCGTCGCCTCGCATTCCGTCTGGGTAGGTGCCTGGACTACGACCTGCACCAGCTGGATCGTCGGCCGCCCATCACGCACGGGCCACCACGTCAGACAGCGTCTTTCCAGCAGCAGCAGCAGCAGCAGCAGGGTCTACCCACCTTCCGGGGTCCGCGGCAGCAGCAGCAGTCTCAGCAGCAGGTTCAGCATCTGCCGTCGCGTCAGGTGGGATGCCGACCCCCTCCTTGCCCCACAGCAGCCCCAGCAGCAGCAGCAACAGCAGCAGCACCAGCAGCAGCGGCCCCAGAGTCAGCAGTAGCAACAGCAACAGTAGCACCAGCAGAAGCATCAGCAGCAACAGCGGCAGCCTGCTTAGCAGTTGCACTTTCGCTCAAAGCCCCACTCTCTCTCCATCCAGTTGAGGGTGCTGACTCCGGCTGCGCTCCCCTCTGGTTGGTCCGGACGCCTTTATCCTCTTATGGCGGGGTTGCAGGATCTCTTTGCAGCGGTGGCGACTAGGCGGGATGATTTGCTGCCGACCTCAGAGGAGGAGTACCCGGGGGGGGTTGGCGGCGGGCAGGCGCCCGGCCCAGGGTCGCTTGCCCGTCAACACAAGGGCCTTCCTTGCTCTCCCTCCTGTAGTCTTTGCCGCAGCCGCTGCTGTGGGGGGTGTGACAGCAGCAGTCGCGGCGCGATCTGTTGCAGGTGCAGGTGCAGAAACTGGTGCAGGTGCGACAGTAGGTGCGACAGCAGGTGCGACAGCAGGTGCGACAGCAGGTGCGACAGCAGTCAGAGCAGCGGCAGCTGGAGATCTCCTAGTCGGATCAGCAGCAGTCTGAGGAGCAGCTGCAGGAGCGGTTGCAGCAGTTGCCACAGCAGTCGAGACAGGGGGACCACATTCGACAGCAGATGAGGCCCCCTTCGCCTAAGCAGCGGCTGCAGGGGCTGCCACCATCTACGCAGGTGCTCCAGCAGGCCGAGTGCCGCCAGGCAGGGCAGGAGGATTCCTTGCAGCTTCAGGTGGAGCCACAGCAGTTCGAGCAGCAGTTATTGGGCCAGATGTAGCCGACGCTGCCCCGGCAGGGGCCTCAGCTCCTGGTAGATACAGAGAGCCGGGAGCTGCGCCAGTACCGCCGCAGGCGCCCTCGTCCGCTTTCGCTCACCGACCTCGACCACCTTCTTCAGGCCACCCCATAACAGGATCAGGACGCCTACGTCACTCACCTCCTCTCTCCGGGCTCTCCTGCTCTTGTTGATGCGCCTCTCCTTCTGCTTCTTCCTGCTGACCCGCTGCCTCATCTCCCTCTCCTCCCCTCCCCTCCCCCCCTTGCTCTCCCTCCTCCGCCCTCCCGTCATTACTGGATATTCTTCGATGGAGCAGCGACATTGTCCGGGTCTGGGGTGGAGGGTGCAGGGGCAGTGCTCTTAGACCCAGAGGGGGTCCCCCTTTCCTCCACCTGGTCGCGTCTGCCGGGGGAGGCGACCAACAACGATGCTGAGTATGCCGCCCTTTTGGCTGGGATGGAGTTGGCTCGGGAGCGCGGCATTTGTGGCCTGGTGATTGTGGGTGATTTGCAACTGGTCACCACTCAGATGGGGGGCTCGGCGAGGGTCACGGTGAATCGCTTGCGGCACTGATGGGATGCTGCGCGTAGGGTGGTACGATATTGATATCTTTTCAATATCGATATCGATATTGAAAACATCGATATTGATATGGTTTTTTCCAATATTGATATCGACCCCTGAAGGGTCAATATCGATACCGATATCGATATCGGAATATCGATATTTATATTGAAACATCGATATTTGGATCGATATCGATATAGATATCGATATTTGCCCATAAAAAAACAAGATATTGACTCTCAATATCGATGTTTCGATATTGATATTGGGGACCTTCCTGAGATATTGGGTCAATATCGATATCGATATCGATATCGGTTCAATATTGATATCGATATCGATATAGATATTTCAACATCGATATCAAAAACATTGGAAAAACGATATCAATATTGTACCACCCTAGCTGCGCGTGCCGCTGCTGAGGGGATTGTCCCAGTATTTTTCCATTGGATTGGTCGGGAACTCAATGGTGTGGCTGATTTCCTGTCGAGGATGGGGATGCGGTTGCAAGCGCCGGGCAGGCGACAGAGGGAGGGAGTCCCGGATGACCTAGTAGCACACCACGCCCCCGTCGTGCTTGCCCGTCTCTATGGTACGGTGCGGCGCCGGGTGAGCGTCCTCTTCAAGCGCTATTGCTCCTGGGTCTTGGAGCCGGATCTCTCCCCCGACATGCTCTGCAGCCATTGGATGCTCCTCCTACAATTCCAGGTGCTCATCTGCATGTTCCCTTCTTTCCAAGAGCAGCTGGGTAATTCGGCCTTCTGTCAAGGTCCGCTTCGACCTCCCCCGCACGGTGGACGGAGTGGCTCTGAGGCACAGGTCCACACTGGCATGCGCTCCATTGATGATGTGGTGTTGAAGCGGTGTGTCCGCTTCGAGGTTGGAAAGTGGGCTGGCCTATTAGAGGAGTCGTGTGAGGCGGTGCATCCGGCCCAGCGCACGTGGGTAGCAGCCCCCCCTCTACCAGGCAGTCGGTAGCAGCAGCTCAGGGGGAGGCGGCGGCGAGAGCGCGCCAGTGTGGGGCGAGCCTAGTCCATGCTGGCGCGCTCACGCGGGCGATGCAGCAGTTTGAGGAGCGCCCGCCGGCGGCAGGGACGGCGGGGACCCTGGCTGCCCTCCGGGAGCGACACCCGTCGTCCTTGCTGCCCATTCCGGATTGGGTCCACTCTCTCCACGTCCAGGGAGGGGGGGCCGCTGGGGTGATGGAGGAGATGGTGGAGGAGGCGCTGCAGGAGGCGCCTCGAGGCTCCGCTGCAGGGTCTCTTGGCTTGACTTCTCACCTTTTGCGCGATCTGGCCCTTGACTCCTCACTTGGTTTGGAGAGTCTGACAGGGGTTCTGCGCGCCATGCTTGACGGTAAGATGCTGCGCGCGGCGGCGGAGTGCTTGGGCCGTAGTAGGCTCATCCCCAGCCTGAAGGGTGCTACGGAGGAGGAGGGTGTGCGTCCGCTGGCAATGGGAGAGACTTGGCTTTGTCTTGCAGGTCGTCTTCTTCTTCTGCGAGACAAGTCCAGGCTCCACTCGGCTCTTCGGCCTCATCAGTTTGGTGTGGGTGTCTCGGAGGGTACGGGCGTGCTCGTTCGCGGTGTGCGCGCCATCCTCTATGCGAACCCCTCTTTCTGGCTCCTTCGGCTGAATGTCTGCAATGCCTTTAACGAGGTGGAGCGGGCGGTCGTTTCTGAGGCAGTTCGCGACTGGGGCTTGGGCTCGTGCATCCCCTTTTGCGGCCAGTTTTACACCCACCAAGCGCAGCTTCTCTTCTTCAGCGTCAGCGCACCGGCTGTCCTAGAGAGTGCTCGAGGTGTGCGCAAGGGGGACCCCCTTGAGCCTGCACTATTTGACTTGGCCTTGGCTCCAGTCTTGGAGGCGGGGACCCAGCAGCTGAGAGGTGCTCAGGGGTCTTGCTATGAGCACATCAGAGCTTACCAGGACGATGCGACGGTGACGGCCTCGCCCCAGCTTCTTGCCGCCGCTTTCACTGCCATGACTGAGGCAACAGCACTCCGCAGTCTGTANCTTGAGCCTGCACTATTTGACTTGGCCTTGGCTCCAGTCTTGGAGGCGGGGACCCAGCAGCTGAGGTGCTCAGGGGTCTTGCTATGAGCACATCAGAGCTTACCAGGACGATGCGACGGTGACGGCCTCGCCCCAGCTTCTTGCCGCCGCTTTCACTGCCATGACTGAGGCAACAGCACTCCGCAGTCTGTATATCCAGCCGCGGAAGTGCCTACTGTTCTGCTGCTTTGAGGAGGCTGTCCCTCCGGTACTTGCAGGGTTGCCTTGTCGTCGGGATAGGGTTGTCCTGCTAGGGTATTCGGTGAGTTCGGCTGACTTCCGGAGTACGTGGGCTGAGGGGTGGCTCGAGGCGCACTTGCGCGGCCTTTCCTAGCTGGGCCGGATGGAGGATGTACAGGCGGCCATGCTGTTGCTTCGCCTTTGCATCATCCTTGGGTAGATTTCTGTGTGCGGGCGCTCCCGCCTGAGGACAGTTGGCTGTCGATCCTGCACCGCTTCGACACGACTATCTGGGAGGCGGTTCTCCAACTTCTAAAGGTTTCTCCGACCACTCAGGTGGGATCTGTGGACTATGAGCTCCAGCGCCTGGCTCGCTTGCAGTCTCAGCTGCCCTTTGTCTTTGGGGGAGCTAGATTGGTGGGGGGGGGACCGTGCTCCTCTCGCCAATGCCTGTGCGACGGGCAGTTTGCTTCTTGCCCTCTCCAATGAGTTCGCTCCCTTCCTCCCAGCAGCGACTGCGCTGGAGCATCTTGCCTCGGACTGTGACCTAGTGCAGGAGGAGTTGCCCCAGCCTGTCTTTGAGGCCTTGCCCTGCTCGAGACTAAGCAGTTGAGTTCTTCCGCGGGCCTGTATCAGAGGATGTGTGGGCTGTGGTACTCTCTCCGACGGGAGGGGTGGATTGCGGAGGTCGGAGAGCTGCACCAGCGACGCTGCGCCTGAGGGGGGGGGACGTCCGTGCACCTCTCGTAGCGCCTGTGTGCGTCGTGCCCACCAAGGATGCTGGGCGACGGTGACGAGGGGTTGCGCCCTCTCGCTACAGGCTACTCCGTCTGGCCCGCGTGACCGCGCGTATCTTTCCCCAGCAGACTTCCGTCTACATGCTCAGCTTTGGCTGGGTCTCCCTCTTCCACACTTGTTGCTGGTGGGGGTGACCCGGCAGCGGTTACCAAGCGGCAGAGTGGAGGCGCGATTCAGCGCGTCCACAACGCCATCCAGGACGAGCTTGCGGATGTCTTCCTCGAGCATCGTCTCATTCACACGGTTGAGAGTGGGGGCGCGGCTGGTTTGCAAGCGGGTGGTCCGGGGGAGCCTTGGCCGGATCTGACGCTAACTGATCCTGAGTCTGGCCTCACGTGGGTGCTCGATGTCACCACTGTGAACCCCCATGGGGTTCGCGCCACGGGGCCTGGCTTGGCAGTATCGGCGGCAGAGAAGGCTAAGGTGGCCTTGTACTCTGCGGTGGTGGGGAGTGGTCGGCAGATGCGACCTTTAGCTTGAGAGACTCTAGGGGGCCTGGGTGACCACTTCTGGTCCTTTCTGGCCCGCCTCGCCAGGGTCTGCCTTGCGCGAGGGCCACGGCGCTGCTCGGAGGAGGTCTTCGAGCGTTGGGCCCAGCGGGCCGTCTCCCCCCTCGCGCAGTAGGTCTCCATCGCGGGCATCCGCAGTCAGTGTGTTGCGATCCGGTTCCAGAGCGTGGACCGGTTCACTGTGCGGCTGCAAATCCTCGTCCTAATGAGGAAGTTCTCCCTTTGGCGCATGGACTGGGGTTGCCGACTGCCCTTTCTCTCTCTCATCTTTGTGCCTGTAAACCGGTCTTTGCCGGTACTTAGCTGCACTTTCTTTCCACCATATTGTGCCGTAGAGACGGCGACTTTTATACCCCGCAGATGTGCTGGTCAGGGGCCGCATGTTTCTTTGTCATTTCTATAAAAAAACGCTTTCTTTCAACAAAAAAAAAGAGAAAGAGAGATGCGACATTTCTCTTTCTTGTGACAGTGCAAGAGAAGTCGTTAGAACCGACATTCCTTGTGCTCAACGAAAAGGAAGGACTCGTCCAAGGACTCCTCACAACTTTGTCGAACGACTCCTCGCAAGTTGATGCGTCACGAGAGAACATCCAACAGCATTCCATCCTCTGTGGGAGGAGGGAATCAAAAACCTCTCCCGTGCATGCCCCTCCTCCTCTTCCTCCTCCTCCTCCTGCTCCTCCTCCTCCTCCTCCTCCTCCTCCTCATGCACACCCACCCACCGCCTGCCTCCTAGTCCGGCCCAGCTGCCGCTGAAAGGTCTTGTAATTCTTTCTAAGACGTTTTTCAAACTGCCTACCGAAGAATGAGAATATAAACGGAACTCACGATGGCGGAGGGTATCCTGGATCCTTCGGCGTACGACTCCGCACGCAGGTTCACAAAGTCGATCCATTGTCCGTGTATCATCATCGTCGCCGTCTCCAGATGCTTCGACTGCTCCGGATTGCTGTGGCCAAAAAATAAAACAAGAGAATTTCATATTAAAATTTTAAACAAGGAAATAGCATCTCCAGATGCTTCGACTGCTCCGGATTGCTGCAGCCAAAAATAAAAAACCACACCAAATCTTCACATGCTTCGGCTGCTCCGCATTGCTACAGGCAAGGCAAATCAGATCAAATCTCAAGATACTTGGCCTGCCACGGATTGCTGCAGCCATAGCAAATAAAAAATATATATATCAAATCTTCAGATGCTTCAACTGCTCTGCATCGCTGCAAGCAATGGCCACAGATGGAGGAGCCAAACTGTGCGAGCGTCTCTTTCCCACACGGTGCACGCGGGGGGGGAATGACCTTCACTGGGTTGAGCGATCCATCTTGGCGACTGAAACTTGACGTCCATATTCTCATAGATCTTCCACCACCAATTTTCTATAAGACAAACATCATGCCATGGCCCGACTCCAACCCCTTCTCACCAATCTCCACTCCCGCTCGCCCCGTCGACCGCACTGCCCTTGCATCCTGCACACAGTCTTGTGCGCACTCGTGGATGACAACCCCCCCCCCCCCCCCCCCCCCCCCCCCCCCAAAAAAAAAACCCCCAAAACCCCCTTGCTCGCTGCAACGCAAACGCAAGCTGGAGACACAGCGTTGTGTTGTGTTTTGTTGTGAGCACCTGCGGATTACGCCGACCCCGCGTGCCGTCTCGCCTTTTGCCTGGAGGTACTCGTTCACCTTCTGCGCAAACTCTTTACCCAACATGTCGTCCAGCGCCACGTCAATGTCGAAACAATCGCGCCCCAGCAGCTGCAGCGCATCCCACACACGCGTTTCACATTTCACACACACACACGTTTCACATTTCGCACACACACACGTTTAACATTTCACACACACGCGTTTCACATTTCACACACGCGTTTCACATTTCACACACGCGTTTCACATTTCACACACACACGTTTCACATTTCACACACACGCGCTTCACATTTCACACACACACGCGCTTCACATTTCACACACACACGCGCTTCACATTTCACACACACACGCGCTTCACATTTCACACACACACGCGCTTCACATTTCACACACACACGCGCTTCACATTTCACACACACACGCGCTTCACATTTCACACACACACGCGCTTCACATTTCACACACACACGCGCTTCACATTTCACACACACACGCGCTTCACATTTCACACACACACGCGCTTCACATTTCACACACACACGCGCTTCACATTTCACACACACACGCGCTTCACATTTCACACACACACGCGCTTCACATTTCACACACACACGCGCTTCACATTTCACACACACACGCGCTTCACATTTCACACACACACGCGCTTCACATTTCACACACACACGCGCTTCACATTTCACACACACACGCGCTTCACATTTCACACACACACGCGCTTCACATTTCACACACACACGCGCTTCACATTTCACACACACACGCGCTTCACATTTCACACACACACGCGCTTCACATTTCACACACACACGCGCTTCACATTTCACACACACACGCGCTTCACATTTCACACACACACGCGCTTCACATTTCACACACACACGCGCTTCACATTTCACACACACACGCGCTTCACATTTCACACACACACGCGCTTCACATTTCACACACACACGCGCTTCACATTTCACACACACACGCGCTTCACATTTCACACACACACGCGCTTCACATTTCACACACACACGCGCTTCACATTTCACACACACACGCGCTTCACATTTCACACACACACGCGCTTCACATTTCACACACACACGCGCTTCACATTTCACACACACACGCGCTTCACATTTCACACACACACGCGCTTCACATTTCACACACACACGCGCTTCACATTTCACACACACACGCGCTTCACATTTCACACACACACGCGCTTCACATTTCACACACACACGCGCTTCACATTTCACACACACACGCGCTTCACATTTCACACACACACGCGCTTCACATTTCACACACACACGCGCTTCACATTTCACACACACACGCGCTTCACATTTCACACACACACGCGCTTCACATTTCACACACACACGCGCTTCACATTTCACACACACACGCGCTTCACATTTCACACACACACGCGCTTCACATTTCACACACACACGCGCTTCACATTTCACACACACACGCGCTTCACATTTCACACACACACGCGCTTCACATTTCACACACACACGCGCTTCACATTTCACACACACACGCGCTTCACATTTCACACACACACGCGCTTCACATTTCACACACACACGCGCTTCACATTTCACACACACACGCGCTTCACATTTCACACACACACGCGCTTCACATTTCACACACACACGCGCTTCACATTTCACACACACACGCGCTTCACATTTCACACACACACGCGCTTCACATTTCACACACACACGCGCTTCACATTTCACACACACACGCGCTTCACATTTCACACACACACGCGCTTCACATTTCACACACACACGCGCTTCACATTTCACACACACACGCGCTTCACATTTCACACACACACGCGCTTCACATTTCACACACACACGCGCTTCACATTTCACACACACACGCGCTTCACATTTCACACACACACGCGCTTCACATTTCACACACACACGCGCTTCACATTTCACACACACACGCGCTTCACATTTCACACACACACGCGCTTCACATTTCACACACACACGCGCTTCACATTTCACACACACACGCGCTTCACATTTCACACACACACGCGCTTCACATTTCACACACACACGCGCTTCACATTTCACACACACACGCGCTTCACATTTCACACACACACGCGCTTCACATTTCACACACACACGCGCTTCACATTTCACACACACACGCGCTTCACATTTCACACACACACGCGCTTCACATTTCACACACACACGCGCTTCACATTTCACACACACACGCGCTTCACATTTCACACACACACGCGCTTCACATTTCACACACACACGCGCTTCACATTTCACACACACACGCGCTTCACATTTCACACACACACGCGCTTCACATTTCACACACACACGCGCTTCACATTTCACACACACACGCGCTTCACATTTCACACACACACGCGCTTCACATTTCACACACACACGCGCTTCACATTTCACACACACACGCGCTTCACATTTCACACACACACGCGCTTCACATTTCACACACACACGCGCTTCACATTTCACACACACACGCGCTTCACATTTCACACACACACGTTTCACATTTCACACACACACACGTTTCACATTTCACACACACACGTTTCACATTTCACACACACGCGTTTCACATTTCACACACACACGTTTCACATTTCACACACATGAAGTTCACATTTCACACACACGCGTTTCACATTTCACACACACGAAGTTCACATTTCACACACACACGTTTCAAATTTCACACACACGTTTCACATTTCACACACACACGTTTCACATTTCACACACACACGTTTCACATTTCACACACACACGTTTCACATTTCACACACACACGCGTTTCACATTTCACACACGCGTTTCACATTTCACACACACACGTTTCACATTTGCCACACACACGTTTCACATTTCACACACGCGTTCCACATTTCACACACACACGTTTCATATTTCACACACATCCGTTTCACATTTCACACACACACGTTTCACATGTCACTCACGCGTTTCACATTTCACACACACACGTTTCATATTTCACACACACCCGTTTCACATTTCACACACACACGTTTCACATGTCACTCACGCGTTTCACATTTCACACACACACGTTTCATATTTCACACACACCCGTTTCACATTTCACACACACACGTTTCACATGTCACTCACGCGTTTCACATTTCACACACACACGTTTCATATTTCACACACACCCGTTTCACATTTCACACACACACGTTTCACATGTCACTCACGCGTTTCACATTTCACACACACACGTTTCATATTTCACACACACCCGTTTCACATTTCACACACACACGTTTCACATGTCACTCACGCGTTTCACATTTCACACACACACGTTTCATATTTCACACACACCCGTTTCACATTTCACACACACACGTTTCACATGTCACTCACGCGTTTCACATTTCACACACACACGTTTCATATTTCACACACACCCGTTTCACATTTCACACACACACGTTTCACATGTCACTCACGCGTTTCACATTTCACACACACACGTTTCATATTTCACACACACCCGTTTCACATTTCACACACACACGTTTCACATGTCACTCACGCGTTTCACATTTCACACACACACGTTTCATATTTCACACACACCCGTTTCACATTTCACACACACACGTTTCACATGTCACTCACGCGTTTCACATTTCACACACACACGTTTCATATTTCACACACACCCGTTTCACATTTCACACACACACGTTTCACATGTCACTCACGCGTTTCACATTTCACACACACACGTTTCATATTTCACACACACCCGTTTCACATTTCACACACACACGTTTCACATGTCACTCACGCGTTTCACATTTCACACACACACGTTTCATATTTCACACACACCCGTTTCACATTTCACACACACACGTTTCACATGTCACTCACGCGTTTCACATTTCACACACACACGTTTCATATTTCACACACACCCGTTTCACATTTCACACACACACGTTTCACATGTCACTCACGCGTTTCACATTTCACACACACACGTTTCATATTTCACACACACCCGTTTCACATTTCACACACACACGTTTCACATGTCACTCACGCGTTTCACATTTCACACACACACGTTTCATATTTCACACACACCCGTTTCACATTTCACACACACACGTTTCACATGTCACTCACGCGTTTCACATTTCACACACACACGTTTCATATTTCACACACACCCGTTTCACATTTCACACACACACGTTTCACATGTCACTCACGCGTTTCACATTTCACACACACACGTTTCATATTTCACACACACCCGTTTCACATTTCACACACACACGTTTCACATGTCACTCACGCGTTTCACATTTCACACACACACGTTTCATATTTCACACACACCCGTTTCACATTTCACACACACACGTTTCACATGTCACTCACGCGTTTCACATTTCACACACACACGTTTCATATTTCACACACACCCGTTTCACATTTCACACACACACGTTTCACATGTCACTCACGCGTTTCACATTTCACACACACACGTTTCATATTTCACACACACCCGTTTCACATTTCACACACACACGTTTCACATGTCACTCACGCGTTTCACATTTCACACACACACGTTTCATATTTCACACACACCCGTTTCACATTTCACACACACACGTTTCACATGTCACTCACGCGTTTCACATTTCACACACACACGTTTCATATTTCACACACACCCGTTTCACATTTCACACACACACGTTTCACATGTCACTCACGCGTTTCACATTTCACACACACACGTTTCATATTTCACACACACCCGTTTCACATTTCACACACACACGTTTCACATGTCACTCACGCGTTTCACATTTCACACACACACGTTTCATATTTCACACACACCCGTTTCACATTTCACACACACACGTTTCACATGTCACTCACGCGTTTCACATTTCACACACACACGTTTCATATTTCACACACACCCGTTTCACATTTCACACACACACGTTTCACATGTCACTCACGCGTTTCACATTTCACACACACACGTTTCATATTTCACACACACCCGTTTCACATTTCACACACACACGTTTCACATGTCACTCACGCGTTTCACATTTCACACACACACGTTTCATATTTCACACACACCCGTTTCACATTTCACACACACACGTTTCACATGTCACTCACGCGTTTCACATTTCACACACACACGTTTCATATTTCACACACACCCGTTTCACATTTCACACACACACGTTTCACATGTCACTCACGCGTTTCACATTTCACACACACACGTTTCATATTTCACACACACCCGTTTCACATTTCACACACACACGTTTCACATGTCACTCACGCGTTTCACATTTCACACACACACGTTTCATATTTCACACACACCCGTTTCACATTTCACACACACACGTTTCACATGTCACTCACGCGTTTCACATTTCACACACACACGTTTCATATTTCACACACACCCGTTTCACATTTCACACACACACGTTTCACATGTCACTCACGCGTTTCACATTTCACACACACACGTTTCATATTTCACACACACCCGTTTCACATTTCACACACACACGTTTCACATGTCACTCACGCGTTTCACATTTCACACACACACGTTTCATATTTCACACACACCCGTTTCACATTTCACACACACACGTTTCACATGTCACTCACGCGTTTCACATTTCACACACACACGTTTCATATTTCACACACACCCGTTTCACATTTCACACACACACGTTTCACATGTCACTCACGCGTTTCACATTTCACACACACACGTTTCATATTTCACACACACCCGTTTCACATTTCACACACACACGTTTCACATGTCACTCACGCGTTTCACATTTCACACACACACGTTTCATATTTCACACACACCCGTTTCACATTTCACACACACACGTTTCACATGTCACTCACGCGTTTCACATTTCACACACACACGTTTCATATTTCACACACACCCGTTTCACATTTCACACACACACGTTTCACATTTCCCACACACACGTTTCACATTTCACACACACACGTTTTACATTTCGCACACACACACGTTTCACATTTCACACACACACGTTTCACATTTCACACACACGCGTTTCACATTTCACACACACGTTTCACATTTCACACACACACGTTTCACATTTCACACACACACGTTTCACATTTCACACACACGCGTTTCACATTTCACACACACACATTTCACATTTCACACACACGCGTTTCACATTTCACACACACACGTTTCACATTTCACACACACACGTTTCACATTTCACACTCACACGTTTCACATTTCACACACACACGTTTCACATTTCACACACACACGTTTCACATTTCACACACACACGTTTCACATTTCACACACACGCGATTCACATTTCACACACACGTTTCACATTT
>SZWC01013387.1:61368-80346 GCA_023375785.1 Penium margaritaceum | reverse complement strand
TCCAACATGGACAGAGCTGTTCCTCGTCCCCTAGTCCGCCACGTGCGCGCACCCTACCTGAAGAAGCCGATGGAGCCGATGGAGCAGATGGAGCCGTCCGAAGGTCGTGTCCCTGTTGTACCTGTGCACCCTGCAAGACCACGCGCTAGTCGGTCTTGGAAGCATGCCTTAGAACCAGAAGTTTGGGCCCATAACCCTTTGTCAATGCGCCGGATAGCAACGGTTTAGAAAACGGGTCCCGACATGGGAGGCCGCCAACCGCTCTTGGTATTGCAACCAAGATAACATATCACCCTCGAACGACGGATCCACACTTCGGTTCGTTTGGTTTGTAACCTCACGAAGTCCGCATGTTGGTCTTTAGTGTCTACCTTTGGTTGGACACTCTGTGAGGAGTCTCAAAGGCAAGAACTGTAAATGGATGCATGCAAGGTACAGGCTTTTATACTTGCAGAGCTTTGCTAAAGCTTCTGCTTGTAGTGGCTCCACTGGAGCCAACCTCAACCTACAATCCTACTTGGCGTGTCCTTAGACCGCCAAGTGTCATCCTCAAGCCAGGCTTTTAGTAAGCTTCATAGAAGCTTCCTGTCCCAGTTTTGGCCACAAAGAAAAATGTGGTCGTCGCGGGGTTTGAACCCGCGATCTCTCGTTTGAGACTCCGGTGCCTATTCAACCATGCCAAAAAGATATGGTTCCTATGATGAGCCACAGGGGGCATACCCATTATGGGCAGTGCATTCCTGGCCCATCTCAGAACAGACCAAGGGGACGTACTCCACAGAGCAGTGCATGCCTTGTCTGTATGTGTAGCTAGCCAGCTAGGCAGTGGACAAGGTGCATACTATTTCAACATTCCATACAGTTTCTTACTGTGTTGCGATTCAGTGCCAAAATGGAACTAAGCCCTCAGAACTAAGTCCATTGAAAGCCACGCAAACGGTTGCCTTCAGTTAGAATGCACCATGACAAGAACAGACAATGTCATATTGGGAAATTGAAATAAAATAAGCATTGTAAACCTAATCATCCTATGTGATACAAACACATGGAGACAGGATCCTCAGGATAGTCTAGGGATGGAGGAGGAGTAACATTGCGACACTCTTCTTGCCTACATTATGGTCAATAGGTATTTTCTGGCCTAGAGTTGAACCAGTCTCCAGCTTATAGGCAATCTTATATTCCTCCACTGGGGGCATTAGACTCGAGTCCCGGAAGCGTAGGGAATATGTTGCTAAGACCATCTTCAAGCCTGGAACTGGTCCGTACGCTAGAGGAAAACCTCCGAGTTTTCAAAACTGATACTATGGGCTACCAAATTTAGTGGTGAGCAGAGAAAATTGGACTCACAAAATTTGGTGATGTAATTTCAACCACAGAGTTCCGTTACTCATGCTATAGGGTCTTTGGAACAGTCTGGTTTATTGTTTCCTTGACCGCATCCCCGACGAGCAATTATCAGAACAATGTTCATACATCTGTGGAAAAAGAGCCTCTGCATCATGCATTTGAAAGACTAGAAGTTACACGTGGGACACACATCGTCCACGTAATGCACATCGTCATATAAATGTTTATAAAAATCTTAATCACCTCCTTAGCGGCAAAGTTAGAGTTCAATTTATCTATGAGATTGACAGATAACAATCACAAGAGATAGCAACATTAAAATAAACATTAAAGTCAAGGATCATATACTCATTCAAATCCCAACCATTGAGTTCAAATATCAGGGGGATTTAGCGTATCAACCCATAAAGCCTGGACCTCATCAAATGTCGCTGCATGCAACCTGCTTGCACGCTCCTTGCATGCTACTTTTGCCCACTATTTTCAAGCTCCTTGCTATCTGTTGCAATGTGTTGCTAGCGCACGTTGCTTTGCATAATATTCAAGCCACTTACTGGGCCCGTAAAAAGCTTTAAAACTCCCCTAGCTTTTGTTCTTCACCGGGGCCGTTGTTGCCCATGCCATCCATATAGCGTATGCGACAGCACCCAACAACCCACGTACCAAAACTTCTCTTGCAGCAACCCTTGCTATTATTGCTCTCCCTTTTTTACATTTGTAGACACTTCTACCGCTCCGGCACGTTCTTACCTGCATGATACCGTGTGGTGCTTCCACTTATGACCAATCACCCTTAGAATGTACACTCATTTACTAGTGTACAACGTACACAGCACAGGAGGGATAATTCCAGGAAACAAGGACACCCCATGTACACCAGAAGGCAACTTCCTGGAAACGCACCTACACCAGAAGGTAAATTCCTAGAAACACACCTACACCAGAAGGTAAATTCCTGGTAACACACGTACACCAAAGGAAAATTCCTGGAAACACACATATAACAGTAAGCAATATCACGGAAACAGACATACACAAAAAACCACATTCACATAAACACCCTGACACAGACATGCACCTTCCAAGAAGAGCACAAACACAGAGAAGCACCTTCATGGAAACTACATGCTTTCCCATGAATTTTTGGAAAACAAAACAAACAAGGAAGCAACTTCCTGGGGAGAGGTATGTGGGAGAGGGGTTATGCCCGCGGGGAGAGAAGAGAGGGGAGAGGGGGAGGGAGGGTGATGGAGGGGGAGGGGGGGGGAGGGGGATGAGGGGTGTATGAGAACAGTGTATGAAGGAGTGTATGTGTGCTTGGACTCCAAGAGTACACTAGTGCACTCCTTCCCACTGACAGTTTCCAGAACTTTCATATGGAAGGGGGAGAGAAAGGGGAAGGAGGAGGGGGGAGGAGGAATGGAGTGGGGGGGGCGGGGTGGTACGAGAACAATGCATGAAGGAGTGTATGTGTGTTTGGTCTTCACAAATACACTAGTGTACTCTTTCCCACAGCCAGCTTCCATCACTTTTAACTGGCCATTGTTAATGCAATACACAAATTTGTTACCGTTTAAAAAAATCAGGGGTTTGTCAGGGATACAACGTATGTAGGAAGAAGAGAGAGACGAGGAATTACATCAGAGTCAGAATGAGGTCAATTAAAAAACCAATATACATTTAACATCGCATAACAACCAATTTCACTCATGTCTCAACACAGACTATTGAGTCAGAATGTGAAGTATACACAACATTCAATTTGCGTACCAAGTTTCACATTCGAAAGAAAAAAAAAAGGGCACATTCTCTGTATACATGACATCGCTACACGAGTCTACCCACGGCGACGTAAAAACAGAAGCAGAATCTCAAACAACGCCAAAGTCATTTCTAATGCACTCTACTGTCCACCTTCATCCTTTTTTACCCCTCAAATCAAAAAATCTAGTGTAAACAGCCCTATACCAGAGTCAAACCCCAACACTGACAAACGTACACATTTACACAAGGTGAAACCAACGCAATTTCCGCAGACTACTGTCAGATTGCCAAAGCACACCGAAACACGCCACTGTCATTCTTTGCCAAAAACACCTCTCAAGACAGGAACCAAAGTAAAAAAAACTTCATTCGCCAAGATTTCCTTCAGTAGTCCAATTACATCCAGTACCTGCACAAAAGTCAAGCATGAAAGACATAAAATTAGGTCAGCATTTCACACTGAATAAAATGCTTCACTACAACCCGGATATCAAGGCGACACAGAAAATTCTCAAATGAACAAATTACGAACCGGCTGAAGCACACCCCCCCTCCGTCTCCAATGTAACACGTGCAACACAACACAATGTCTACATTAAAGAAGACAGTCACAAACCAAAACACAAATTCCACGAGTAATTGTGGATAGTCCCACGACAACGTACCAACACCGCCATTATTTCCGCAATCATGTTGGACTTCTCTTGTACAATCTGCAAATACACCACGTACACACGATGTTACACACGCTGTGAACTTGCACTCACTATCATTCACAGCTTCTCTCAATGGAGTCACAAGGCCTTGTTGCATTCCACGTTCAACGGAACAATCCGTTTGTCTGTTTTTGATCTGCGACAGAAGTTTACCAGCCAGAGCCTCTTTGTCGAAACAAGTCGTGTTGCAACGAGTTGCGTCTGTACCATTGTACTATCACCGGCATGCTCCCCGATTGCACGTTTACTACGGCCAGAACCTTGTACACCAGAGACTTGCACAACATTCTTCCCTCTCTTCACGACAGTATTGGTTGAATTAGAAGCACCTCTCTTCCCGGACAAACCACACCCGATTAAAACCGTCGTCCCTCCTCACGATACTCCATTTCCACTGGACGCACCTCCGCCGCCTTCAACACCAACTGAGTGCGAGCCTTCCACTGATCCGAAACCCTCAACACCACAACGCACAAGCTCCGTTCTTTCCACCGAATCTGTGAGAAGGTGGACAGCATCATCTCTACCCCTTGCATTGTCAAACCGAGTCACGTCTTGCCTTGACTCAACATCATCACTGCACATTGAAACAAACAAACATAACCAGTCCGAGTGAGTAAATGTTAACCGAATAATGTACGTTTTTAGTACGCTAATTCAACAAGCATCAAAGGAAACAAATAGAAGAAAATTCTAAATACCTCATGTCAACACCGTCTGTGAGTGCAAACACGCTCGACAATCTGTGCCCCAGGATTGTCCATTTACCTGCACAACACCAAGTACGTCAAATCCACGGTCAAACATGCTAAGGGAAACAAACCAGACATTGAATTCCACTTCATAACAATCAATGTACAAAAAACCCAACTCACTCCAGTTCATCCTTCGTGTACAAAAGTCCCAAGCTGATGTCCACGGTGGAGAAGAAATTGTGCACGAGATTCCTCATCTCGCTGGCGTCCCTTGGCACAAACTTACGTACCACCATGACATCTTTCCGAACCCCTACGCATTATGGAAAGAAAAATTCATTAATCAACCAGTGCATTGACACTACTTCACACATAAATCTCGGTACTTCATACAACAATCTAGAAAGAATCACAAACACAAATCATTCAGAGCACAACAAAAGCATTACCGTCAATTTTAACGAGATGGAAAAGACCCCACTCAACAAGCTTTTCCATTGCCAATCTCAACTTCTTCCACTCCCTCAGCGTTGCAGACATGTGTCTGTAGAATCTGGCCCAATCTGAAGAGTAGACCAGGTTGTACTCCCTTATGTTCTCAAAGATGTACTCGAAGTAATCCTGCACTTACATACAATACCCAGTTCTTATCAAAATACAATATTCAGACATTACACGACCACGTTCTCATAGCATCACTACCAATGTAGAGTCCTGCAACACCCACCCGTCCGGGAACCATAAAGTCATACGGATGAACAATGTAGCCATCCAAAGACGCTACGGTTTACATCCTCAATCTCCCTTGGATTACTCAACATCCATCTTCCCATGTCGTACGAGGGAAAGAAGTGGTTTGCAACCTCAACATCATTCAGGAAGATGACTTGGACCCGAACAAAGTACTCCACGACCATGATAGCTCCCACGACCGTGTCCTCCGGAATCACGAAGATGTCACTTTCGCTGGATGCCGGGTACAAAGCGCCATCAAACTCAGGTTCTGACTCCAAATGCAGAGAAACTTCCATGGCGTGAAGACACAGGACCACCTTCGCTAGAATTACATCCATCTTGCCCAAGTAACCTACAATGGAAAGCACCAATCCACATCAAATCACATTAAACCAAAGAATGTCTTAAAAAAACCCAAAACATCCAAGAAAAATAGAATGAGGCATACCATTGTGAGGAATACTGCCGTTCTTCACAGATTTCTCCATACACGCCCTGATCGTCCACACAAACTGATTCTTCACCACATCCGCCTCAGGACAAAGCTCATAACAAACATCCCGGTGGAATAACCTTGCCTTCAATGAAAGTATGGTGTATCCCAGACACTCGAAGGCATTGCTACACGGTACACATTAACAAACTAGAAATACTTCAAGAAGAGAAAAGGAAGTACTCATGAACCATCAGCCTTACACACAAAAAAAATAGAGAAAATGTACTTGTATATTTCAAGCCACCAACTAAACTTACCCGACCCAGCACCAGCTTCGGAACTTCACACAAACGTGGAACGCCAGGAGTCATCTGCACTAACGCATCCGGTCGGAAGCACTCTGCAGGATCCTTCATTTCCTCATCATCCAAATCACTATGACAACGCACATACTCCGCTTTTTTCACCTCCCTGCACTGAACAAGAGAGCGGACCAGTGGCTTTTGTGTAAACCCACTAGCTTCCTCCAGATCCGGCTGACATCCTACATTGAACCAAAGAACAATGTAGTAAGTAAGCATCCAAGAACGCAAAGCAAACAACACCCAGGTGGGGTGAACACATGTTAGAGTAACGTACCAGCACACTTGAAGATCGACTTTGGAACGATAAGCGCAAACCGGTTGAAGAGGCCGTCACCCTTGTCAAACAGCCGTGACTCTAGAAACCCAACTGGCTGCATCGCCCCGGTGAATACAACATGAGTACTCTCAACCACTCTCTCTGCCCTGGCAGACACCGTCTTGCGACACCAATCAGACCCATTAGCCAATCGTAGCAATTCAGCTCTGTCCGTTCCATGACCTCCCTGAAAACAAACAACATTCACATGTAGAACACGAACAATGAGATGTGTAACGCTAAACAAATTGATTCAATTAGTATGGACACAACTCCAAACTAAACATGTACGCATTTAGTCCAAGGATTCAGCCGTGCATCTTGTCGGTATAGACCAGAACAAAACCGTTAGATTGAACTGCAATCTCGTGCATCGTCTCATATGTCACTGCAACTCAACATGCATCACAGTCAGGTCAGTGTCATGCACTTCACATGATATAATCATATAATCATGTAAGTCGCTAATGTGAACAAATCCTACCAGCTGTGTTGAAGAACTTGGTTTCCTTGAACCATCGAGGTACCACCCCAGGGATGGCGGACGACGCATACGTGCCAGTGTCTGACGTATCTCCCCCCTTGCTTTCAGCAACATGACCATCCGATCTTGGAACAACACCCTTCCTAACGAGATTCATCTCGTGGACGAGTCGTGTATGCGGCTTAGCACCAAAAAGCTTCTCTTTTAGTCGGCGATTCAGCTCCATTTCACAATATTTCATGGAATCTTGAACAACCCCAATGCCGTGACTCTTCCCCATACCAGACCACTGCAATGTCGTCGTCCACAGCATTGGTTTAACCTCCAAATCTGCACCAGTCTCCTGCTTCTGAATGATCATTGTAGACTTTCCACAGTTGAAGGATATCAAGCTTAGAATAGATCCAAACAACATGCTTGGATCGATTCCAGAAACCTTTGACAGGTGATACATGTTTATCCGAGAAGCTCCAAAAACGACCTTCAGATCGGGAAGAACACTTTTGCAGTAGTTCATTGCATCCGCCAAACGCTGAGGCTCAATATCACGACCCGCACTAAAGAACGGAAGTTCTCTTGTTTTGTACCGATCTGACTGCCCGTAATCATTCTTAGCTGAAACCGCCATTCCAATGTCGTCAATAGTGTTATGCAAAATCACAAACAGAAGCCAAACGAATAACATACATAAACATCGTGACCAAAGTAGAAAACAAACCAAACGTACAAGTACGGGTCTCATCACACACAACATAGACCGTGCATCACATCCTCAACTCAATCAAGGACACATGATTTTACCGTATTCAATGCAAGCAGGAACAACGGAGGAACCAAGTCCCACAACAATCGGTCGACAGATTGAACGAACCTACCTTCAAAAC
Source organism: Penium margaritaceum (assembly GCA_023375785.1). Lineage (NCBI taxonomy): Eukaryota > Viridiplantae > Streptophyta > Zygnematophyceae > Desmidiales > Peniaceae > Penium > Penium margaritaceum. The sequence goes on along the minus strand of SZWC01013387.1, from coordinate 72,601 downwards.
ACAAAGATCTATGTCACGTCGCAAAGCTCGTTCCTTGCTAATGCAACAAAACGGACAAACACAACAATGCATCCCTTTTGTACTAGGTGTACACGTCGCTTGACAGTTACATCGGCCCGCTTCAACTTTGCCAAAATTCACAACAGCACTTGTTGAAGCGGTTCGGGTTAACGAGGTTGAAACGTATCCATTATTTAGCAATATAAATACCTAGAATGAATAGCCAATGGGCTGAAGTCCAACCAAAACATGGTACATTAGTCATCCTTTGATTGCCAAAAACTTCTCGTCAATCAGTGAACGTCATATTGTACTCTCAAATTTTAACAACCTCACATGTTACATACTAATCATTTAAGACAATTGTCCCATTCTCAATAATTGCATACATTGATACATCTCATTTTAACTAGATTAAATAGAGGTATTAACTCATCGTTGAAAGGTAACAGCATTATAATCTATATATCGACCACAAGATAACATGGCTTGCTCATTCGTTCACTACAGTTCAATCATGCCTATACACTCCTTCTCACATTCCAGCACCCGCTCATTCGTTCAACACAGTTCATAATAAAGTGATAGAAACATTGCACATCATTACCTGGCCTACATCATCTAACTGCATAAACACTCATTCCACCAATAATTGTTTCATAATACGTCGTCTTCTTCATTGACACAGATGTCATTGTATACCGTCACACTAAACTAATCATGTACAGAAATAAAATTGGATTACTCCTTATGATGCACAACCCGAAATACTTCATTTGAACTTAGACATGTGCCAGTTCTACAATTAACGACTTTGTCTTAGGTTCAGAGTTCAGTAAAAAGAATGAATCTGTTACTTTACAGGATCCCAGGAACTTTGAAATTCCACAATGGTCACAAACCAAGTACCCAAATGATCAATTGTATTGATTTGAATTCAGAGAAAGAATTCTAATGCAATGTGACATGTTCTTGTATATGTACATACTGCGCACTACACTGTCAACGAAGCACATCGACATACTCATCAACACCATATAACCCATACACCTAACCAGACATCCCATGCTCGTTCTACTAGAAAAATGTTGCCCAATCGGTTGCATCACCCGTCTGCATCACCTCATGGCGAGAACTCACAATGCCTGCACACCATCAAAACACAAGTTGGAATTAAGTGAAGGATAATTGCCCCAGACATTTATTGTCAACCCCCATCAAAGCTAGTCAATTCATCCTTCAGAAGCTGTGACATACATGTTCCACTCCAAAGACAAAATGTTGTCAAAAACATGGCACAAGATGTCATCCAGCCACATGAAAGCATCGTCAAATATCAGCCAACAAATGTTGAACTTAACAATGCAAACTCATGACACGCGGATGTGCAATGATTCACTTCCACAAATCGTTATGCGTTATACAATCCACAACAGCACGAAAGAGAGCTATTCTAATCGCTGAACTGCAACTACAACACAGAACACAGACGTAAGTAAAACAAGCAGGCAACACTAACCTTAATATGAGCATTAATCCTCGCTAGGAAGAGGTACCCACAGTTCCCATCCTTCACGCCCGTTTAGTGGAGGCTGCGATGGAGGTGCACGGCCCAGTCGCGATGCCATCGTAATTGGGGACGCAGGATCGAACTCTGTCAAGAACCACGCGTCGTACTCCTCCTTAAGCTGCAGCCACTCTCCCCTCACCTCCACCGCACTCTGTCCCTCTTCACCCCGACCCCACACGGTGTGGGGTCGGGGTGCGGGCCACACCGGTCCTTCAGAAGGCCTGGATAGACTGGCCCATCCCAGACGAGGTGGAACTGTGGATAGACTCGCCCATCCTGGAGTAGGTACAACTCCCCATGCACGGGATCCACTCTCCGTCTCCCAGTCAAACACACCCCCCCCCCCCCCCCCCCCACTGGGGTATCATCGAGCGTCATGTCCTCCATATCCTTGGATTACCCCTCTGGCGTCGCACGAGTGAACTCTGCACCCTCGTTCAATCCTCCAACTCCTTCCGCACTGCTCGACTCCATGCTTGACTTAGGTGGGCTAGCCATAGGGAGACTGTGATGCCACAAATGGCTGCACGAAACGTGTCTTTTACTAGCCACGCCGAGTCGCTTATCACAATCGTCAAAATTCAGTCCACATAACCTGGACACGATCTCTGACTCACCAAGAGTACCCCTTCTTGTTACCCATGTACCTGCTTCTCCCGATTCATCCCTTCAAACATCCTCATCTACCTACAACCCTACCACCGATGTGCATGCTGCTAGGAGCAAGTAGCCCCCACCCGGTGTATCACCTTACCGTCGATCAACTGTATTAATCTTCTGTCCAACTCATGCATAACACAGACTCAGCTGGTACAAATTGACCCAGCCGATGACATCTACGTGTTACCATCAGAATTTTCCATTCGACACCACGAGAGAACGAACAAGCAACCCCCCCCCCTCCTCCTCCCCACAAGTATCTATGACCAGACCAATGGAGTATACACGCTGAAATTGTAGGTCAGTATTTGACATCACGAGGTAAACAGCAAGCAATGATACACCACACCCCCCTCCCCCAAACCGACCCCACGGTAGAACATCCGAAGTAACACTATCGTCACCAGCCAACACCGTGACACCTTGCATATGAAGCATATTCCAAGAACCCCCGACGAGTGAAGTCATATGCCACCGCGTGCATACTGCTCACCGCGGTCAAGGCCATCCTGTGTCATCGTCTCGGTCCACCACGTTGGATACACCACATGCGTTACGTATGCACGTTTTGCTGACGATGCTCCACCACCTACGACATACACCATGACATCATAGTCTGGCTCTCTAGTTCACAGTGAAAGCATCACCCATGCACACCATGTACTCGTTCATCCTTGGACAAAATCGATTGAACACCATCATGCAACCCACGTAACACGGTGGACACCCAGCTTCCCACCACCCGAGCATGATCGAACCGAAACAGTCAGAGAACTTACCACTATTTCAGCCAATCTGTTCGAACTCAACATGTGATCACTTTAACCCAATTCTATTTTCCATGCTCACCATGTTAAACAAACATGAATACCTAAGTCTCCACACAAAACTAAAAAAAACCCTAGGTCCATAATTATTCCACACGAACACACCTACAACCACACAAATTTTACGATTTGCTTTGTACTAAAAAACGTGTGAGATTATAATGTAATGTTCTAATTGTACTACATTTTTGTAAACAAAGGATCTCGAGACTACACATCTTTTAGATTTCATATGAACATGGAATAACTTAAATAAAATGATACAGTGTGAGATGAGGTTGGGCATGACAAGGGAGAAAAAGAAAAAGGAGAATTCGTGGGAGAGGAAAGGAAGAGGAAGAGGAGGGGAGGGGGGAAAGGGAAGAAGAGGGGCACAGACAGGGAAAAGTTAAAATGATATATAGTGAACATACAAACAAAATTTGTATCAACATTGCTGAATACAACAATGTTGATATAACATGTTATTGTATCATGTTGTTCTAATTCTTATTTCTTTGTTGCCCAAATTCCTTTCTCCCACCCCCCCTCCACCCCCACCGCCCCAATGTCTCTTGAACCATCTATCGATCACTATCTCTCTCTACCTTCCTCTCTCTATATGTTCCTCTCTCCAACTCTCTTTCCATTCATCCATCTCTATTTATCTGTTTTCCCTGAACATACTAGGTTAGTTTACTAACATCCTCTACCATTCATACACTCGATCGCATTTTCTGACTTACACCCTGTTTTGTACCTTTTTCGTTTCATATACTTATCCATATACACTGAACAATAATCCAATGCCCCAATGTTATTCTGTATCCTAGTAAATGCCGGATTACTGTTTTTCTCCCTGGTTCAGAAACCGTTTCCCTGTTGTATGCACTTTCTTCTAGCGTCAGCTATATGTCAGTCCATCTTTATCTGTATCTCTATACATTAGTCTACACTTTCCTCCCTTGATGCTTAAAACTTTACACTATTTCTCTCACATGTTGTACCAATTTAAAAAGAAGAACGATGAAAACAAACCTTTAAACTATGTAAACAATCACGCGTAACACGACGAACTCACATCAACGTGTATCAAGTAGAGTCTACAGTCTCCACAATGAAATTTACCAAAAATTAAAACACATGTATCACATAAGTCTACATCACATACACTGATAGGTCAACTTTAACAGCTGATTGTTGCAAACTGGACACACAGGAATCACACAGTACAAAACAGGGTGGAGACGAGCATCTGTACAAAACAGAGAAATCATCTTAGAATACAAAATATACACCAATTTCAAAATACAACAGAACATTTACCATTGCAATGTACAAAAAACCACCAAAAGTACTATCCCTACGTACATGAAATACTGCTATCGTTCTTATCAAAGGCCACTCCCGCACGTAAACTGGCCAGTTATACCATTCACATGGGTATAATGCCTTGTCATCAAAACAAAGATGCGTTGCCTTTGCCACCACGGTTTCCTACGGACACAACATAATGCATCTAAGACAACACTGACAATACCATTACCATATGTTAACACAAATTTGAAATTCAAAGGGTAAGTGATGTGATTGCAAACCAACTTCTAGAAGGAAGTTGAGTACGTACAAGAGTAAGCGATATGATCATGAAAGCACTTCCAGAGAGGGGAGGGAGGCATGGCATGCCGGGGCGGGAGAGGGGAGGGAGAGGGAAGCTGAGGAGGAGGAATTCTTTGCCTACATGAATTGGGTCTAGAACCGCCTCCCGCACGGTCCTCTTCCGGACCACGTCACACCGTATGAGCTTTCGTTTGGCCACCGTGCTGACTTGCACATCGCTTGTGTCTGGGGATCCTTGGCTTCTGTGTGGTACACTGAGGACCAGCAGGGGTCCAAGGTCTCACCGCGGGGTCGCTTGTGTGCCTTCGTTGGTATCTCCTCACGGTCGAAGGCATGGTGTTTTTGGGACCCTACTCGTCGTCGCATTGTTGATTCCCGCGATGTACTCTTCTTTGAGTCCCTTACCTACTTTGATCTGACTTCGATCACATTGTTGTCCGTCACACACGTTCCCACGTGTGAGGTTTCTCGACGGATTGGGGAGTCTGCGCCTGCCATCACCGATCGCCAGGCTGATGTGTCCATTCGAGCTCCCTCCACTTCTCCGGCGCTTGATGACCCAGCGATCATCGCTGTCGGTCCAAAGATCTCTCCTCCACCGCCGGCTTCTACCCCGGTCCCTTCACGCCCCACAGGTACCCATGATCTTGCACCTGTGCGTACTCCTGTGACCGTACCTGTGTGCGCCGGCACTCCTGCCTCTGTGCGTGGACCTGCCTCAGTTGCTCCTAAGGTCACACCAAGCTCTGTGTCTCCCACACCCGCATCTCCTCGCACGGTATCACCAACTTCCTTGCCTCAGCCCCCCCCAGCTGCGATTGTGCCCGTTCCTAAGCTTGAGGTGCGCCCCTTGAGCCCAGGTTACTCCCGTGAGCCTGGCGGTCGTTTTCGACCATTGGACTCCGGAGCTCACCGAGTGTCTGGTCCCGCACCAAGGCGCTCCGCTCGCAGCATCGCGAGTAGTGATCCCGCCACAAAGGCCCTAGGCCTCAGTGTCCGCACTGAGCATGCAGAGGTACATCCAGCGTGTCCCGTAGGCCACGACCTCGTCACTCGCGGGTTTCATATCGCTTGTGATGCAACAGCCGATCTTGTGGTCGTCAGACCTAGCACTGAGGCGTGTGCTCTTGCTACGCAGAGCTCTCCCTCTATGGTGCCTGACCCGGGCACACTGAGGGAAGCTCTCTCATCACAGGATGCTGACGCTTGGCGTGCTGCTTGAGAGGATGAGCTTTGCGTCATCCGAGAGCACGGAGTTTACGAGCTAGTCGACCTTCCACCTTGGAGGAAGGTTTTTCAGGTCAAGTGTGTTTTTCGCAAGAAGGTGAAGCTGGATGGGTCACTGGACTGCCACAAGGCTCGCTTGGTCATCAAGGGGTACTCTCAAATTGAGGGCATTGATTACATTGACATATTTGCCCCTATTGGCCGCATGACCTGAGCTCAAGCTCTGTTCGGTGTAGTGGCTCAGCATGACTGGGAACTGCACCAAATGGATGTGAACAATGCGTTCTTCCATGGCTCTCTGGATTACGAGATTTACGTGGCTCAGCCATCCGGCTTTGAGGACGGTGACAAGGTCTGGCGCTTGTGCAAGTCCTTGAACGGCCTCAAGCAGTCTCCTCGGTATTGGAACCAGGAGATCATTGGCACCCTGACTCGTGCGAGATATGTACAGAGCGAGGCAGATCCCTCTCTCCTCATCCGACGGACGCATGAGCGATTCACCGCCATCCTGGTCTGTGTCGACGACCTTCTGATCGCGTCTCCTTCGTTGGAGGCCGTGAAGGAGGCCAAGGTTGTCCTCCAGACTGCCTACACGATGAAGGACCTTGGTCCTGTAGCGGTGTTTCTTGGCATGGAGATCGTGCGATACCGTAGACATCATAATATACTACTCCATCAGGCCTGATATGCAAGTGTTGTGGGAGAGCGCTTCAGTGACCTTCTCGGCGCAGTGCCCACGGCTTCCACACCTCTAACACCTGACGGGCAGGATGTCCTGAAGGTTGATGATCCCACACAGCTAGGGGAGACAATGGATGTGACCCTGTACCTCCGTCGCATCGGATCTTTGATGTACCTGGCCACTACCACACGTCCTGACATCGCATTTGCCGTCAACCTCTTTGTCGAGTTTTCGCAAGATCCATGCGCTAGAGCCTTTCACGCGGCTGTGTGAGTGGTGCGGTATGTGGTCTGCACACCGTACCTCGGACTCTGCTTTTGCCGACAGTGTTCGGTGGTCCTTGATGGCTACACCGACAGCAAATGGGCCAAGAGCCCAGATGGACGCAGTCGCACCGGTTACGTGTTCCTGCTCGGTGGGACCGCTGTGTCCTAGCGTAGCGGGAAGCTGGGCTGCATTGCACATAGCTCATCAGAGGCAGAGTATGTTGCTCTGGGTGCAGGGGCTGCTGAGGCGGTATGGCTATAGCGCCTGTTCCTTGAGCTTGGCCAGGTAGTACCCGCCATTGTGCTTCGTTGCGACAACCAGAGTGCTCTTGCCATCACGGAGAACTCTGGTGTCTTTTATGCTTGCACGAAGCACATTGCGGTTGAGCACCACTTCGTGCATGATCTGGTGGAGTGACACGTGATCGCTGTCATTTGGGTTGGCACTGACATGCAGCGTGCTGACTTCTTCATGAAGGCACTAGCACGCGGGCAGTTCCTGGTGGCCATTCTGTCTGCTGGACTTCGCCCCTTGCCTGAGAGTGGTTGAGTGTAGGTGTGTTTGTGTCCGTGCCACATTTGTCGATGCACTCGTTTTTGTACTCGTCTCAGTGTTGCATGTGTATGGACATGCGTACCATCGGGTCATGGGGGAGTGTTTTGATTTGTGACGTTCCTGTCGACCTGTATAGTTAACTTAGACCACTCAGCCGTGTCCATACTCGTGTAAATCCCTGATGCGGACCCTGGAGGCACCATTGCATCATCTGGTGGCGGACTACCATCCTGGAGCTGATTGAAGACCGTACCCGAGACCTCCTGTAGTTTTTCTACAGCACGCAGGAGTTTATCGGTGGACTGGTCGTGGGCCCGATTTGCATGTTTTTGCATTGTGTGTCCACTGTTTGATGCCGGATGCATGCATATGACCAGTCCTAGTGTCCAGCTTTTGATCCTACACGTCTAGGTTGAGACGGTGTACTTTTCTGATATGTCTGCGCAGAGTTACGGCCAAAACAGTGGTTTTGGGCCGGTTCTAGGACAGATCTTGCACTGTCGCGTGCGACACCCGCCGTGCGCCGCGGCAGGTACTTATGCCATGGACCTATCATTTGTCATCTCTCTCTGCAAATACTATTGAAGCATTCTGACACTTTGCCTTGTGTCTCCTAGCCAGACCCTTGCCGTTGTGTGCACGACTTGTGACTGTCATCAACGTTTGACCAGGCACTGACGCCTAGTCAGCGGCTGTGTTGCTAGGAAGCTTCCACGCATCTTCTCAGTCTCCTCGACGGTTGAGTCGCCGGCGGCCACTGTCACTGCAGATGTTGTCTGCACGCGTCTGTAACGTCATGCCCTGTCTAGGGTCCATGTCTCATGTTGCGTGGCATTGTCTGGCATTATGGACCATCGTAGGCATTGAGAAGATGCATGGAATCTTCCTAGCTACACAGCCGCTGACTAGGCGTCAGTGTCTGGTCAGACGGTGACGACGGTCACAGGTCGTGCACACAACGGCAAGGGTTTGGCTAGGAGACACAAGGCAAAGTGTCAGAATGCTTCAATAGCATTTGCAGAGAGAGATGACAAATGACAGGTCCATGGCATAAGTACCTGCCGCGGTGCACGGCGGGTGTCGCACGCGGCAGTGCAAGATCTGTCCTAAAACCGGCCCAAAACCACTGTTTAAGACGTAACTCTGCGCAGACATATCAGAACGCTGCGCCGTCTGAACCTAGACGTGTAGAATCGAAAGCCAGATGCTACTATTGGTCACATGCATGCATTCGCCATCAAACGGTGGACACACAATGCAAAAACATGAAAATTAGGCCCATAGTGAGTCCATCGATAAACTCCTACGTGCTGCAGAATAACTACAAGAGGTCTCCGGTAGCGTCCAGAGCTCTGAAACGGTCTTCAGTCAGCTCTAGGATGGTAGTCCGTCACCAGATGACGCAATGGTACCTCCAGGGTCCACATTAGGGATCTGCACAAGTATGGGCACGGCCGAGTGGTCACAGTAAACTGTACAGGTCGACAAGAGCGTCACAAATCACAACACTCCTCCATGACCCGATAGTACGCATGTCCATACACGTGCAGCACCGAGACGAGTACAAATACGAGTGCAACGACAAATGTGGCACGGACACAAGCACACCCCACACTCAACCACTCTCAGGCAAGTTGTACAGTCCAACACAATGAATGGCCACTAGGAACATTCCGCGAGCTAGTGCCTTCGTCAAGAAGTCAGCACGCTGCATGTCAGTGCCAACCCAAATGATGGAGATCACATGTCGCTCCACCAGATCACGCACAAAGTGGTGCTCAGTCGCAATGTGCTTCGTGCGAGCATGCAAGACACCAGAGTTCTCCGCGATGGCAAGAGCACTCTGGTTGTCGCAACGAAGCACAATGGCGGGTACTCATTGGCCAAGCTCAAGGACCAGGCGCTAAAGCCATACCACCTCAGCAGCCCCTGTACCCAGAGTGACGTACTCTGCCTCTGATGAGTTACATGCAGTACAACCCTGCTTCTCAGTGCGCCAGGACACAACGGTCCCACCGAGCAGAAACACGTAACCGGTGTGACTGCATCCATCTGGGCTCCAGGCCCAGTCGCTGTCGGTTTAGCCGTCAAGGACCATCGAACACTGCCAGCGAAAGCAGAGTCCGTAGTACGGTGTTGAGACCACGTACCGCTCCACTCGCACAGCCGCGTGAAGGGCTATAGCGTGTGGAGCCTACGAAAACTAGGCAAGGAGGTTGACGGCAAATGCGATGTCAGGACGTGTGGTAGTGGTCAGGTACATCAAAGATCCGATGAGATGGAGGTAGAGGGTCACATCCACTGTCTCCCCCAGCTGTGTGGGATCATCAACCTTCAGGGAATCCTGCCCGTCAGGTGCGAGAGGTATGGAAACCGTGGGCACTACGCCGAGGAGGTCGCTGAAGCGCTCCCCCACAACACGTGCGTATCTGACCTGATGCAGTAGTAGAGTACGACGTATGCGGTCTCGCACGATCTCCATGCCAAGAAGCACCGCTACAGGACCAAGGTCCTTCATCTTGTAGGCGCTCTAGAGGACAGCCTTAGCCTCTTTCACGGCCTCCAATGAAGGAGACGCGATCAGAAGGTCATCGACATAGACCAGGATGGCGGTGAATCGTTCATGCGTCCGTCGGATGAAGAGGGAGGGACCTGCCTCGCTCTGTACATATCCTGCACGCATCAGGGTGCCAGTGATCTCCTAGTTTCAACACCAAAGAGACTACTTGAGGGCGTACAAGGACTTGCGCAAGTGCCAGACCTTGTCACCATCCTCGAAGCCGGGTGGTTGAGCCACGTAAATCTCCTCATCCCGAGAGCCATGGAGGAACACTTTTTCACATCCATCTGGTGCAGTTCCCAGTCATGCTAAGCCACTACACCAAACAGAGCTCGAGCTGAGGTCATGCGGCCGATAGGGGCAAAGGTATCAATGTAATCGATGCCCTCAATCTGAGAGTACCCGTTGACGACCAAGCGAGCCTTGTGGCGTTCCAGTGAGCCATCCGGCTTCAATTTCTTACAAAAGACCCACTTGACCTGAATAGCCTTCCTCCCAGGTGGAAGGTCGACTAGCTCGTAAATTCCGCGCTCTCGGATGGCGTGAAGCTCATCCTCGCAAGCAGCATGCCAAGCGTCAGCATCCTGTGACGAGAGAGCTTCCCTCAGTGTGCCCGACTCAGGCGCCATAGAGGGAGAGCTCTGCGTGGCAAGAGCGTACGCCTCAGTGCTAGGTTTGACGACCACAAGATTGGCTGCTACATCACAATCGATATGAAGCTCACGAGTGATGAGCTTGTGCCCTATGGGTCACGTTGGATGTGCCTTTGTGTGCTTAGTATGGACAGTCAGGCCTAGGGCCTTTGTGCCGGATCACCACTCACGATGTTGCGAGCGGAGCGCCTGGGTGCGGAACAAGACACTCGCTGTGCTCCGGAGTCCAATGGTTGAAGACGAGCGTCAGGTTTACAGGAGTAACCCGGGGTCGAGGGGTGTACCTCAGTCTCAGGAACAGGCACAATCACTGTTGGGGAGGACTGAGGCAAGGACACTGGTGATGCCGTGTGAGGAGATGCGAGTCTGGGAGACACGGAGCTCGGTGTGACAATAGGAGCAAGTGAGACAGGTCCACGCACAGAGGCAAGAGTGCCGACGCACACAGATATTGTCACAAAAGTACACACAGGTGCAGGATCATGGGTACATGTGGGGCGTGAAGGGACAGGGGTAGAAGCCGGCGGTGGAGGAGAGATCTCTGGATCGACAGCGATGATCGTTGGGTCATCAAGCGCCGGAGAAGTGGAGGGAGCTCAAACGGACACATCAGCCTGGCGATCAGTACTCGCA
>SZWC01013386.1:59520-80348 GCA_023375785.1 Penium margaritaceum | reverse complement strand
CCCCCCCCCCCCCTATTCATTTACACATCTGAATCAAAACATTATGCACCAATACAAGTTTATCTCCAATCTCCCCATACACTTCCCCCATACACTCACCATATAGGACCCCCTCCTCCCAATGTTATCTTGCACATTTGAAGAAAAACCAACGCTGGAACACAGTAACCATGCGATGAAGGGGACATTGGGGAAAACAGTTCCAAACCCCAACCGTGTAAATCATGGCCTCACATGCAAAGAGAGGTGACTAGCCTGACTTTGAGAGAAGCATGCGGTTCTAGCGCTCAAAGATATCACCATGCTAGGATGTTTATCGAGTTGAGGGCTTCAGATGAAAACCATGACCCTTAAGAAAGTGAGGGGTCAAAGCAATGAATTCATGACAGGCACTCTTAACCTGAACTTGCCAACCTCCAACCACACATGTCAATCATCACCAGAAGAGCAACAGGTGTGCAGAGGTGTAGCGGAAATTATAAGAATCATCCGGAAGACCCAGCACACGAAGATTAAGTTTGCCTAGAAAGTTGTGGAGCGGCACATTCATGACATCAGTGTGAACGAGTTCAAGTGGGCAGGAGGTGCATATCAGACTCGTGGTAAAGGAAGAATAAAGCATCTTCCCACATGGTCACGGCAGTCAAGAGAGAAGGGAAAGGGAAAGGTGGCCGCATCTAGGCCAATTGTGGTTGGACATGAAGGGGAAATGTCAATGGTAGTGGTGAGCAAATGACATAGAAGATGAGAGTCCTCAGGGGACAGTGACGGACACCCTCAACAAGAGGTTAGGTAGCAGAAGACAATGGGAGGGACAAAGTAAAACAATCTCAGATGTCACAACAGAAATCCCTGAAGGAAAACATGACCAAACTTTTGGAAAGTGACAGTAAACTCGTCGAGACAGGAAGAGATATCCATGCCCTAACCATTTAAAGTAGTTGTGTACAGCATGTAGACTTTGAGAGAAAACCAGGAAACCAGGAATGGGTGAAGCAAGCCAGAGAAAGGTGGAGCAAGCCAATGAAAGGTGAAGCAGGCCAGAGAATGGTGGAGAAAGCTAGAGAAATGTGGAACAAGCCAAGGAAAGGTGGAGCAAGCCAGATAAAGGTGGAGCAAGCCAGAGAAAGGTGGAGCAAGCCANATCTAGGCCAATTGTGGTTGGACATGAAGGGGAAATGTCAATGGTAGTGGTGAGCAAATGACATAGAAGATGAGAGTCCTCAGGGGACAGTGACGGACACCCTCAACAAGAGGTTAGGTAGCGGAAGACAATGGGAGGGACAAAGTAAAACAATCTCAGATGTCACAACAGAAATCCCTGAAGGAAAACATGACCAAACTTTTGGAAAGTGACAGTAAACTCGTCGAGACAGGAAGAGATATCCATGCCCTAACCATTTAAAGTAGTTGTGTACAGCATGTAGACTTTGAGAGAAAACCAGGAAACCAGGAATGGGTGAAGCAAGCCAGAGAAAGGTGGAGCAAGCCAATGAAAGGTGAAGCAGGCCAGAGAATGGTGGAGAAAGCTAGAGAAATGTGGAACAAGCCAAGGAAAGGTGGAGTAAGCCAGAGAAAGGTGGAGCAAGCCAGATAAAGGTGGAGCAAGCCAGAGAAAGGTGGAGCAAGCAAGAGAAAGGTGGGGTAAGCCAGAGAACGGTGGAGCAAGCCAGAGAAAGGTGGAGCAAGCCAGATAAAGGTGGAGCAAGCCAGAGAAAGGTGGAGCAAGCAAGAGAAAGGTGGGGTAAGCCAGAGAACGGTGGAGCAAGCCAGAGAAAGGTGGAGCAAGCCACGGAAAGATGGAGGAAGCAAGAGAAAGGTGGAGCAAGCCAGGGAAAGGTGGAGCAAGCTAGAGAAAGGTGGATCAAGCTAGAGAATGGTGGAGAAAGCTAGAGAAAGGTGGAGCAAGCCACGGAAAGATGGAGGAAGCAAGAGAAAGGTGGAGCAAGCCAGGGAAAGGTGGAGCAAGCTAGAGAAAGGTGGATCAAGCTAGAGAATGGTGGAGAAGAACAGAAATGTGGAGCAAGCCGGAGAAAGGTGGAGCAAGTCAGAGAATGGTGTAGGTAGCAAGAGAACAGTGGAGCAAGCCATAAAATTGTGGAGCAAACCAGTGAAAGGTGGAGCAAGCCAGAGAAAGGTGGAGCAAGCCCAGGAAAGGTGGAGCAATCCAGAGAAAGGTGGAGCAAGCCAGAGAATGGTGGAGCAACCCAGAGAAAGGTGGATCAAGCGAGAGAAGGGTGGAGCAAGCCAGAGAAAGGTGGAGCAAGCCAGAGAAAGGTGGAGCAACCCAGAGAAAGGTGGAGCAAGCGAGAGAAGGGTGGAGCAAGCCAGAGAAAGGTGGAGCAAGCCACAGAAAGGTCGAGGAAGCCAGGGAAAGGTGAAGCAATCCACTGAAAGGTAGAGCAAGCCAGGGAAAGGTGGAGCAAGCCAAAGAAGGGTGGAGAAAGCCAGGGAAAGATGGAAAGGTCTTGCCATATCCACACCCAAATTTTGAGGGAAAACCCTTGCCAGTGAGACGGGCCTCGTACCGGTCTACAGAGCCACCAAGATTCCACTTCAGATGGTACACGTAGAAAACTGCAATAGCCTTGCGGCCGGCCGGGAGATTGACAAGCTCAAACACGTCCGTCTCACAGAGAGCAATGAGCTCCTCCTAAGTTGACGTCTCCCCAAAGGGAGGGGTCAGCAATGCTGCAAGCCTCGTAGAAATTTATTGGCATTCATGGGGGGAAGACCACTGGTGCAAGGCAGACAGCAACATCACCAGACATAGCTGAAACAATTGCACTGTCAAACCTATCAGCCAATTGCAAAGAGCCAAATTAAAAAAAAAAAAATAGATGTACGACACCAACATTCGGAAAGTTAACCTCACCAACAGGAAGTGCCAGAGCAGACAGACCCAGGCAGTCAGTGGCAATGCAAGGGCGGGTGAACATGCTGAGCATCATTCGGGTAAAGAACCTTGTCCAAGACGACTGAACATGCTAAGGGAGGAGGCGTTGGTCGACTGGTCCAGTTTTCACTCGAAGACGCAGTCAAAGAAAAGTGTATCTCCCCCCACACACTCACCGAATAGGATAACTCAATGTTAGAAACGTCATGTAACCTTCATACATCATCATACTCAACTATACACCCGTATGATGGTGTACAAAATGATTATGATGAACCATGTTTCGTGAATTCTGCTTCAAACAGGGTCGAAATGCAATAGAAATAAAATGAATTCAACCACCTTCTTGGGAGAAGGTAAATAAGCTAAATTCTGCCTATTATTACATCATCTTGTTTTTCATAAGGAAACATTCAATATTTGACCAAATACGTCAAAGATCATCTTTAAAAGTGCATAGTAGACGGCTGAAACTACCATGATAACAATACAAACTTTAATAGAATTGAAGTACGTTCATCATCATACAAAAATATAACCTTTAAAAAAGTGAGAAGGAATGATTTCTTAGGTTCTTCTTTTATTTGTTCTTTAATTACTATACAAAACACCTTACAATCTGGCGAATTTGTTAAATCTTCTACTTTGATTTTTGTAGCTTATACATTCACCCAACTTGGGATAAAATTAAATTAATTTAGGTTTTTTCTAAGTACAATATCTTGGAATAATCAGGTTCGTGCATGCGCCCACTATGCAACCTTAGGTACAAAAATCCAACTCCATGGTCACAAAGCACTATAGTTTTTCAAACTGATGCATTTGAACGATGAAGTCGACACTCTCATTCACCTGTCATATTGAACCATTGTGACTAGCTCTTGACGCATGCAACCCATGACCAGAGCAGCACATTACTCACTTCACGTAGATGGAGCTTGGCCGAATTACAAGTGGAGCGCACACTTCACTGCCACAATCCCCTGTCCATACATAGTGTGAGTTGTACCCGATGAAGGCGGTACTAACATGTCTTCAAACTTTATTAGATAGGAAACATTTTTGGTAACAAATTTGGAAGAAATCCAGCATAAACTGAAGGATTTTAGGAAGAATTCGNCAGAGAAAGGTGGAGCAAGCCCAGGAAAGGTGGAGCAATCCAGAGAAAGGTGGAGCAAGCCAGAGAATGGTGGAGCAACCCAGAGAAAGGTGGATCAAGCGAGAGAAGGGTGGAGCAAGCCAGAGAAAGGTGGAGCAAGCCAGAGAAAGGTGGAGCAAGCCACAGAAAGGTCGAGGAAGCCAGGGAAAGGTGAAGCAATCCACTGAAAGGTAGAGCAAGCCAGGGAAAGGTGGAGCAAGCCAAAGAAGGGTGGAGAAAGCCAGGGAAAGATGGAAAGGTCTTGCCATATCCACACCCAAATTTTGAGGGAAAACCCTTGCCAGTGAGACGGGCCTCGTACCGGTCTACAGAGCCACCAAGATTCCACTTCAGATGGTACACGTAGAAAACTGCAATAGCCTTGCGGCCGGCCGGGAGATTGACAAGCTCAAACACGTCCGTCTCACAGAGAGCAATGAGCTCCTCCTAAGTTGACGTCTCCCCAAAGGGAGGGGTCAGCAATGCTGCAAGCCTCGTAGAAATTTATTGGCATTCATGGGGGGAAGACCACTGGTGCAAGGCAGACAGCAACATCACCAGACATAGCTGAAACAATTGCACTGTCAAACCTATCAGCCAATTGCAAAGAGCCAAATTAAAAAAAAAAGAAATAGATGTACGACACCAACATTCGAAAAGTTAACCTCACCAACAGGAAGTGCCAGAGCAGACAGACCCAGGCAGTCAGTGGCAATGCAAGGGCGGCATCACCGCTACATGGGTGACTGCTCCAGATCAAGAGGGTAGAGAGCAAAGTCTCCCCTTGTGAACATAGGGTTAAGGGATAGCAGAGAATGCCACAATAGGAGAGACATATGAAGAGGATAAATGTGAATAAGTGAGGGACTGGAGCGAGTGACGAAAGAAGCAGGTAGATGCAACGGGAAGTGCTCAAGATGGAAAGATAACAAAAGCCGAGAGCTACATGGGGGTGCAAAGAGTAAGACGAACATGAAGTTAAAGACAGGAAGTAGTCAAGATAGATCCGTGGAGAGGAGAGTAGACAGGGGTGCGGTGAGAGAATGTTGGAGTAGAGGAGGCCACTCGGTGTAATGAGTGGAGTTGAGTGGAGGAGCAAGAGTGACGAAGTGAGGAGTTACACGAGTGAGAGCCAAGATTGGATGGCAAAGAATGAGCAAGCGAGTAGCCAGCATAGCAAAGACACGACGGCGAGGCCGTGGAACCAAAGGAAAACAGGATGGAAACAACTGTTATGGGTTAACTTTGAGGGAAGGAACGTCCTCAGCATACACAGGCCGTTATCATGAACGTCCTCAGCATACACGCACATACGCCGTTATCTAGCAAGCTTTTCCTAAAACAGGAAAAGCTTGCTAGATAACGGCTTATGTGCTAGCCTGACACGTGTGACAAGTGTCACTTCATTAAGGGATGCATTGATGGTTGGTTGTAACAGTTGAATGACTGGAGAGACGGTGGTTCCAGCCAAGACCTGAACCTCGTCTTTCCGGTCTATTACTTTTCAAGAGTTCAAAGAAACTCTTTGTTGGAGGCATTTTCTGACAATGAATCCCTTGAGGACAACAAGGGGGTGACAGTGGGATTCACGAGAAGCACAAAGTAGGAAATGAGGTTGGCGCCTTAGAGAAAGGCAGTGAGGAGGATGCAGAGGAGGGATAAGAGGAGTACATTGCAAAGGAGGAGGCAACGTATGGCTCTTGGGAGGGTGCAGAGGAGGAGGTAGAGTGCAGCTTTGGGAGAGAAGAGGATGGCTGAGAGGAGGCACTGTGTGGTTCAGAGGAGGGTACACAAGAAAGAGGCATCAAATAACACATTCTGAGCATCATTCGGGTAAAGAACCTTGTCCAAGACGACTGAACATGCTAAGGGAGGAGGCGTTGGTCGACTGGTCCAGTTTGCACTCGAAGACGCAGTCAAAGAAAAGTGTATCTCCCCCCACACACTCACCGAATAGGATAACTCAATGTTAGAAACGTCATGTAACCTTCATACATCATCATACTCAACTATACACTCGTATGATGGTGTACAAAATGATTATGATGAACCATGTTTCGTGAATTCTGCTTCAAACAGGGTCGAAATGCAATAGAAATAAAATGAATTCAACCACCTTCTTGGGAGAAGGTAAATAAGCTAAATTCTGCCTATTATTACATCATCTTGTTTTTCATAAGGAAACATTCAATATTTGACCAAATACGTCAAAGATCATCTTTAAAAGTGCATAGTAGATGGCTGAAACTACCATGATAACAATACAAACTTTAATAGAATTGAAGTACGTTCATCATCATACAAAAATATAACCTTTAAAAAAGTGAGAAGGAATGATTTCTTAGGTTCTTCTTTTATTTGTTCTTTAATTACTATACAAAACACCTTACAATCTGGCGAATTTGTTAAATCTTCTACTTTGATTTTTGTAGCTTATACATTCACCCAACTTGGGATAAAATAAAGTTAATTTAGGTTTTTTCTAAGTACAATATCTTGGAATAATCAGGTTCGTGCATGCGCCCACTATGCAACCTTAGGTACAAAAATCCAACTCCATGGTCACAAAGCACTATAGTTTTCAAACTGATGCATTTGAACGATGAAGTCGACACTCTCATTCACCTGTCATATTGAACCAGTGTGACTAGCTCTTGACGCATGCAACCCATGACCAGAGCAGCACATTACTCACTTCACGTAGATGGAGCTTGGCCGAATTACAAGTGGAGCGCACACTTCACTGCCACAATCCCCTGTCCATACATAGTGTGAGTTGTACCCGATGAAGGCGGTACTAACATGTCTTCAAACTTTATTAGATAGGAAACANACCATGATAACAATACAAACTTTAATAGAATTGAAGTACGTTCATCATCATACAAAAATATAACCTTTAAAAAAGTGAGAAGGAATGATTTCTTAGGTTCTTCTTTTATTTGTTCTTTAATTACTATACAAAACACCTTACAATCTGGCGAATTTGTTAAATCTTCTACTTTGATTTTTGTAGCTTATACATTCACCCAACTTGGGATAAAATTAAATTAATTTAGGTTTTTTCTAAGTACAATATCTTGGAATAATCAGGTTCGTGCATGCGCCCACTATGCAACCTTAGGTACAAAAATCCAACTCCATGGTCACAAAGCACTATAGTTTTTCAAACTGATGCATTTGAACGATGAAGTCGACACTCTCATTCACCTGTCATATTGAACCATTGTGACTAGCTCTTGACGCATGCAACCCATGACCAGAGCAGCACATTACTCACTTCACGTAGATGGAGCTTGGCCGAATTACAAGTGGAGCGCACACTTCACTGCCACAATCCCCTGTCCATACATAGTGTGAGTTGTACCCGATGAAGGCGGTACTAACATGTCTTCAAACTTTATTAGATAGGAAACATTTTTGGTAACAAATTTGGAAGAAATCCAGCATAAACTGAAGGATTTTAGGAAGAATTCGCCTAAAACATACACAGTTTCTAAGAGCACACACGAGAAAACTACAAAAAAGAAGTTAGAACAAATGCGAATGAAACTACACCAGTCCATTTACAACCAGTTTTGGCATCAATGGACAAGATACAATCTCGTGGAAAACCTTCCATTATGTGGTCCAGATGGCGGGCAATTGTTTAGCCTCTCTTAAGGGATATAAAAATGAATACTTTTGCTTTGTTACTATGTAACATTACGCACGCTTTCCATGCAACACCTGCCTCTTTTTGTTTTGCCTTCACCACAAAGGAGAAAACCCCAAGCACACATAGCGCACGCCACCCAAAACGTACTTTGGCCATGACAGGCTATATCTCATCATACTCCTTAGACGGAGCCGGTGTAGGTACCATTTCAAGTAGTGTGGGACTTGAACCCACTAACCTACCTCCGCAGCCAACCCCGCATGGTTGGTGAACTACCGATAGACTGGACCCAACTGCCAACAGTGGGCGAGCAACACACTCAAAGGCCTCAGTCTACCCCATCAATCTACCCTCATCTATGTCAGGGTCTCAAAAAAAGGTATAGAAAACTTTTTTTGTTTGAAATTTAAGAAGAAAAAGTAAAATTCATATCTTATAGTCAATTTTATAGTAGAAACTTTGTATTTTTACTAACCATCATGGCATAACTTCATAACACCCCTAACTTTCATTGAAAAACATGCATATATCATACATATTTAATGGGTTTCTTTTGAATTTGTGTTGTATCGTGTTTGCATTAAAATGTGGTACTTGAATTCAACATCAAGGTCATCAAAGAGCACTAGAATAGAGGAAAGGTGGCCAATGTAAGTATTGAGGCTAAAAAAAGAAGATGAGCTTTTTACATCAGATCAAAGCTTTAGGCATGTTATGAAAGAAGAGATGTCAGGAAACATCCAAAAATGAAATAACCTAGGAACAATGTTGTCGTAGTTGGGCCTTGAACCAGAATAGTTTTCCACTATACTCGCACGAGGAAAAGGGTGGTTTGCGAAGTTCCGAGTGCAAGAAAGCTCATCTCAAAAACTGAAATTACATCTTTTCCCTAGTGATGGCTACCAATTGATTTACAACGGGGACAGTTAGCATACAAAGCTTTGGTTTTGAGAAACCTTTCACAAGTGGCCATGTTTCAAACTATATAGGCTGCCATCAATGAAGCTGAGCTGAACATATGTGCCTCGCATACATGAAGTACGCAGCAGAAGAATATTCTAGAAATAGGAACAAATGGATGACTTGTCATTAAGAGTAGGTGTACTTCGAAGGAAAGTTTCATATGTGTTGAACACACATGAACAACAGCATGAGTAATAATAAGGTATGTTTCGGGTCTTCTACGCTCAAGTCAAGCAAAGCGTTGGACTTTGCATCGTATGTGGTTGCTTTGCGATACTCCTCCAAGTGGTCCAAGGTCTTCAAGGATATGAAGGCACGGTTTATCGAATGTAGCGCAATCGAGAGTCAACAAAATGATAACGTTTCAAGACACAAACTTTCTTGTTTGTGTAAGGTGGTCGAACATGTTAAGTACTTGGAGAACGAAACACCATGAGTCAAAGCGAGTGGGCGTAATGCCCTCGGCTGTTCGGTGCAGAAATCCCTAGGTCGACGCAAAGTGGGACATGAGTTTAAGGACAGATATGCCCAATTGCAATGTTTGGGTACTCATGTACATCTAGGACGTAACATGTTCCCCTTTTAGCTGCGACATCCTGGTGCATAAGCAAACATAGGCTCTAGTGCCAATAGCAACCGGAGTTCACGTGATCGATGTCTTGAAGGTTGTCGTATAGCTCACTTGCCAAGTGCACTGTTGTCGCCGTGCCATTTGACTCTACTCTCGAGTGTTTTCCACGATGCCAATGCTTGAGGATGTCCTCGATCTTTAACTTCAAATTGTCCACTTGAGTTGGATGTAGAGGAGCAACAAATGTGCCAGTGAATTTCTCGCTAGGGTTCCTATTTTTCTTAAGCTTTCTAATGTGGAAGACATGGTGGATCACCACGCTTATTGGTAGGTGAAGATGGGCAGCGACCTGGTTTTGCATTCCCTCTGTGTCAAACGAGCCCAAGCACCAAGGTGTGAGATTGGAGAAGTATTGTCTGTATAGCTTTATGCTCGCTGAGGTGAGTAAGATGAGATCTCCAGTACTCAATACATCATCGTTGTGACGCATGACTGCTGCTCACTTCATCATTGCTAATGTATGTGCGAGGGTTTGGCATGTCCCCTCCAAAACCCTAGAGAAGTAGCCGTACTGGATATCAACCGCGTGAATACTACTTTGAACATGTAGTATTTCCACTATCACGAGAAACTTTGTGCTATCAAACGAGATCTTACACGTTGCGATAGAAGTAACCAAGTTGTATGTGAGTTCGATGGTCGATACATTTGCAACTAGTCAATGCCATGGGGTTCACATAAAGTGCGGAGGACTTGTTTCAGCATTTTGTTTGTTAGCCTGATGTATCGATAGGTTTGAGGGGAGAATGTCATCGATAGCTAGATCTGACTATTGTAACCTACTAACATTGAAATTCGTAGTTTGTATCAGTTGTGAATTCAAGAATATCTATCTTTTACCGAGTAGTTTGTTCCTGATTTCTTGAAATTCGTCAAAGCGTAAGGGGTCACACCTTGCATTCGGCAATGGATACGGTGTACTTTCATTGATAGGGCAAAAATCTGAAACCTTGTTGCATGAAATCGTGCACATGGAATATCCATGGGAACGGCTATCAGGTTCTGTGATAGGTTGCACATTATGTGTGCTAGGTAAAAGTTGTCAACGTGTACCACATGCACCTAACATGCAACTGCTCGAAGCCGCTTGACATGTGGCTTTGAAACAAAACCGATTTAGTCGTGCACTTCCTTCTCTAGTGATTGTGGTCATTGTAGAGACAAAATACTAGAGTGTGGAAAATCTGTCCATCACTAAGAGGATGGCGTCATATCCCTGCAAATTGACATGTTGTTCCACTACAAGTTTTATGCTGACATCGATACACGATTTTGTTGAAAAATGGAGTGGTTGGAGTAGACCGAATGACCTAGTGCACCAAGATGCTTGCGGTTCCCAGATATCACAAATCTTGCATGATTCTATCACGTTGAACTGCATTCAATTCTACTATCAGTAATTCATTCACTTCTCGAGCGTCTTGTGTTGGCAGAAGTTTCCACCTAGACCTTTGTCATGGAATTTCTCCAATGGAATCCCTCGCAACTCCTTGTTTGGTGGTACGACGACCTCGCGAGTGAATTGTCCTCACTAGTAGGTATCATTGGACTAAACTTGTATACCTGTCACACTCCTCGTATCCATTTGCAAACCATCTCGAAAGGTACGGGTTGGGTTCAAGGACCAACACTTAAAAATCTCGGTCATCAAGTCGGGTCATTGGCTTAATGCATTCGCTGGACTTGATTTATGAAGTCGGTACTTGATGTCATAGTTGAAGTAGGACTCAAGAAAATGATTCCATCAAGTTTGTCAACAACTCGGATTCGGATGGATGTTAAGATTATTGAGGATTTGGTATTGAGTTTGAATGACAAATTGTTGACATTCCACATAGCAAGATCGCCTATTGAATGTGTGCAAGACCGCTAGCATGCTACATAGCTAGGTTCCGTTCTGCGTAGTTTTCTTGACATGTTAGTAACCGGTTACTCACCTCTATCATTGTCTTGGAGTAGCACGGCTCTGATTAGTCAATTGCACAAGTTGGTGTCCATAACATAGACCACCATTGGCTTTGCCAATTGTAGGGTTGGCGATGAGGTCGGAACATTCCTCAAACAGTTAAACTGTTGTTGTTTGCTATCTCCCCGACTTTACTCGATGGTTTTATGCATGCGTTTGGAGAGAGGCGCTAACACATGAGCATATTCCTTTACAAATTGATGGTAGTAGTTCTAGAACCGGAAATCCCTGTACGTTGTGAATGTTGGTAAGCATTTGCCAATCATCAACCCTCCACTTTCTTTAAGTCCATGGTGATCCGTCCGTCGTTGATGATGTGGCCCAGAAACTCAATCAAACAACAGCCGAAGTCCCAAGCTGCAACATTCGCCTTTGATTTCTCTTTTTGCAATTACTTTTAGAACTCTTTGGAAAAGTCCATTGTGCTCCTTTCGAGTATCGCTGTACAGCATGATATTGCCAAGATACACGATGATATAATCATAGAGGATTTCCGGTCGTCGAGGATGTTCAGAGAATGCTATTAATTCAAGTAAGAAATTTACAAGGGCATTTATGAAACCGTCAACTCTAAGTGCCTACATCCGGTACGAAGGAGCATCTTCTCATGTCCATATCTGTTATGTAGATGAAGGGTGGATATTGGTAAAAACTCTGGTTTTTACCAATATGGTCATCCACTGAGTTGGTGAACAAGTTCATCCATCCATGGGAGAGTGAAGCCATTCAACGCTTGGAAATGTACCCATGCCATCATTTTGATTTTGTTTTGAGAAAAGATACCCTACTGCTTCTTGATTTTGATATCAAATAGTTATTCGAGGACGATGATTTCTTTTGTTTGGCTACAAACAGAACATTCTTGTTTGGAAAATGGATACAATTTATTGATTGCCCCATTCTCGTTCGACCCTGGCTACCGCACAAAATCCAAAGTGTGATCGCGTCGACCTCCGAGGGTAACGCAATCGCTCAATTTTCCGAGTCGACAGGGCACCGACACCAGAAATCATTCGCTCCAAAACATGAAACAGCGCGCTTGCAGGAAAACAAATGAAATAAAGACAACGTACTCAACTAGTTTTGCCCAAAACGAATACCAAAAAATAATTTAAAGAGAGGTTGAATCACGACTACACCCCAAAAATTATTTAAAAAGTCAAAATCATGAAGCACTAGGGTTTATGAGTGGCGTAGGATGACGTGGATGACTTGATGAGCCCCTCAAAGAGCATCTCATCCACCTGATTCTATTTCTTTTGGTTGGCTCTTATTCGCTCATCCAATAGCTTTCCTTTGGCGTCAGTATGTGATTTGACATTAGGTCTGCTTGATGTTGAGTTACAGATTGACGTCTGTCTCATTTGATACTCCTCTATTGCTCCATTTAAACGATTACTACGTTGTGGGTCGCTCACTATACCCTGACGTAGGTTTTATTTGTTGCCATGAATTCTGATGTAGACTGCAATACTCTTGTTCTCTACTTTCAAATTGTGCCGGTATAGGAAATCTTCCTTGAGGATTAAGTTTTTGGTCGTCATTCGGCAAGTCATCAAGACAATTGCATCATGCATATCTATGAGGCCGGCCTCGTACTTGTCCAAGGACCCGTTGAATTGTACCAAAAGACCCACTTAGCGCCGATGGACTTCCAACTTGGAGGAAGGTCGACGAGATTGTACACGTGGTTCTGTCAGATGGCAGCGAGCTCATCGGTGCAAGCAACATCCCAGTGTGCGGCCGCAGGAAAGGCTCATGCCTCACGCAGGGTGGCTGGGTCCTCCGGGCATGCTGTGAAGACAACTTAGAGAGCATGTGCATCTCGAGCTCCAGGTGGGATGCATGAGACAGCTTCAACCACGACAGCGTGCCGATGCTCGTGATGAAGCATGGCGTAGCCCAGTGCGGAGCACGTGTGAAGGTCTACAATGATGGCCGAGGTGGTCAGGCCGAGGGCCTTGGTGCCACGATCCCCACTCACGACTGTGGGAGTGGAGGAGACACATGGAGCCATAGGGGGTCGAGGTGCAGCAGAGCGTAGTGCCACGGTCTGCATGCTCACCGAAAGTTTGGGTCGGAGGCTGTCGCCTGGGTCACGTGTGTAGCGTGGCAGGGCAGGAGATGGTACTGAGGCCAACGGGCCAACAGTGGCGGACGAGGCTGCTGGCCCGAAGGGGCCAGCGGATGCAATCGGGGCTGCCGGCTCGGAGGGGCTAGTGGACGCAATTGGGGCTGCTGGCCCGAAGGGGCCAGTGGACGCGACTGGGGTTGCCGGCTCAGAGGGCCTGAAGGATGTGTCACCCGGAAGCGGTAGGACAGAGGACGGACTCACAACTCCCCCATGCGAGGGGATGGACACGGACGAGCCAAAGCGAATGAGGTCATGGGGAAACAGGTCCTCAAAGAAGAGTGCGTCTCGGGACTCGACGATGCAGTGCCAGGATGGATCCCAGAAGCGCCAGGCCTTGGCGCTTGTGGGATCTGCCGAGAGACACCAAGGAAGGTGCAGTGACGTCCGCGAGGGGTGAGCTTGCCGCCTTGCTACGGGACGGGTAGCCACACAATGGCCATGCAGCCCCAGACGGGAGCGAGGCAGAGGTCAGCGCGCTGACTGCACCAATGCTGGTACAGCGTCGACTGGCGGGGAAGGGGACTGTGGGGAATCCGGTTCCAGACCCATGTCATCTAGGTCATGGCTTAAAAACAGAAGCCATCGAAGAGACCACACTTGACTCGCATGGTGCGGGCGGCGTCGGCCATGGTACAGTTCCACCATTTGGCGACACCGTTCTGGGCGGCCGTGTAGGGCGCAAACGTCTCATGGTGGATACCGCGTGAGACGAGAAAGGTCGTGGTCTCACCCATGTGCTCACTACCACAATCGGAGTAAAAGCGGCAAAGAGAGCGACCACACTTGCACTCCGCAAGGACAAGCCAATCTTGAATGGCTCGAGCAACATCGCTCTTCTGCCGAAGGCAGAAGACCCAGCGGTAGCGAGAGTAGTCGTCATTGAGGGTGAGGACGTAGCGGTCCCTCTCTCCAACGGACTCGGTGGGGAGAGGGCCCATGACATCTGAATGGACCAGGTCGAGAGGGGCAGATGCACGCGAGGAAATCAAAGGGTATGTGGACCAGTGCATCTTGCCCTTAGCGCAGTCAGTGCACTCTGTGGGGCACGGGAGAGGAAAAGTCTCTGGGTCAAGGTCCTTGGCCTACTGGGTGCGGAGCATGCTATTGACGACAAAAGAGTGGACGTGGCAAAGGCAGCGATGCAAGAGGCGGGTGTGCTCTAGAGATAGCGTGCTGGTGACAAGCACATCGCCTGCGGTGGCCAAAGGGAAGGAGACGTAAGGAAAGGAGGACAACCGAGGTACATGCCACAGGTTGCCATGGGCGGTTGCATTCATTACGACAAGACCAGACGGACGCAACGACACAGTGCCAACACCACGCGAATGCACAACATCCATGCTCATGCGGTCAAGGGTAGTGATGAACAGGAGGTTGAGCTCAAACCTTGGGACACAGAGGACATCGGTCAGAAAGACGTCACCGGCAGGACCACGCAAACGAACGACACCGACAGCGCAAAAAGAAAGCACCTATCCTTAGCCCTTCAGGACACTGGAGACATTGCCAACAAGACCGAGCGTACAAAAGGCCTCACTGGAGGCCGTCATGTGATGTGTGGCCCCGGAGTTGATGATCTATGTCTCAATATGGTCCTAGACTGGGGTCGCCAGATCGCTAACGGTCACATGGCACCTAGCAAGACACGCGGACGCGGTGGAAGGGAGAGCGAGCCGGGACTGCCAATCATCAAGCCATGCAACGTCATCATGGAAGGGGGTAGAGGAGACCACGAGAGACGACCAGACAGACAAGGAAACGGGACACGTCCGAGAGGGCATCCTGGGAGTAGTGCACGAAGATGTCCGCATACAAGTCGTTGGCACCACGCTTGATGGTGTGGAGCGCAGCCAGAGGGGGTGGGGCAGAGGTGCCAAGGCAACGAAGGATGTCTCTCGCCCGCTGCCACTAGGCACTGACCGTCTCGGTCTCCCCCATGTGTAGGTAGTTGAACTCCCGTAGCAGACGACTGGTCTCAGCCTCGCTGGACAAGCGATGGGGACAAGTGAGGACGTGCCACGCGTCAAGGGTGACACTAGGGGTGAAGTCGTCGTGGAAGGGCTCTAGGGCCTGGCGGGAAGTTGGAGAGGCAACAGGGACAAGGGCACGTACAACGCGACCACTGTCATGCAACTGGTCGGCCTGGGTGGGGTCATACGGGAGGGTGTAGTATGCCCACAGGCCCTCACTCTGCGCCAAGATCCACAAGTTGGGCTCCAAGATCCGGAAAAGCTCGCCGGCCTGAAGTAGCGGGGGTGGCGTCTCAAAGTCCTACGTGCGGCCAGCGCCCAGAGTGGGACCAAGGACTGAGGTCACCGTCTGCCGCTGGCGTTGAGTCTGCTGCTGCGATAGGTAATGCGTGGCGGCGGACACAACGGGGCTGGCGTGCCTTGGAGGAATAAATGGTGGCAGCACACTGGTGGCAGTTTGGGAGGCCGATGGCCACAGCGCTGCAAGCTGCTGCTTCAAGGGGGCGAGCTGTTGCTAAAGAGCACCCAGGGGGAAAGGGTAGCCGCGAACAATGCCAGAGGGCTGCTGCTGCTGCTGTTAGTTCTCCTACTGCTGTTGCTGTTGCTGTTGTGGTTGCTACCAGGGTGGGGATCCTTTTTTTCCCCTTTCTTTTTGCTTGTCACGGCAAGCTCCGAATCGTGAGCAGCGAGCTCGCTGCTCGCTGCTCGCTGCGAGGAGCGAGCTCGCTGCCAACAGCTCGTTGCTCGAAGCGAGCAGCGGGCTGTGGGCAGTTGCGACTACTATTGCTACCGGATGTCGATGCAGCCACTGCTGCTGCTACTGCTA
The DNA here is from genome assembly GCA_023375785.1 of Penium margaritaceum. Classification (NCBI taxonomy): domain Eukaryota; kingdom Viridiplantae; phylum Streptophyta; class Zygnematophyceae; order Desmidiales; family Peniaceae; genus Penium; species Penium margaritaceum. The sequence goes on along the minus strand of SZWC01013386.1, from coordinate 64,166 downwards.
CCACCGGTTGCTGCTACTATGAGCTACTACGAGCTACTACGAGGTGCTCCTGTTGTCGGCTGCTGCTCGTTGCTAGAGTTTTTGCAAGCTACTGCTACTACTGCCGGCTGCTGTTGTGTACAGCTGCTGTTACAAGCTGTTGCTGCTGCTGCAGGCTGCTGTAAATAGTCACACCTGGATGACGTCGCCGCGTGCATCGTCGCCAGCAAGCACATGACGTGGCCTGCCGCTCACCTCCTCGCGTCAAGCGTGGGGGACAGTGCCGCCGGAAAAAATCCGGCAGCATTTCCCCTGACCCAATGGCCGTGGGAAAAAATCTGATGCCACCACCAAGCGGGTCAATGCTGCAGGAAAAAATCCAGGAGCATTTCCCCTGCATTCTCACGTATGGAGGTCCGCCGGCATTGTCTAACACCTGTAAGTCAGTCTTCTGTTGCTGCTACTAAGCTCTGGCTCTCATACTAGAAGGGAAATCCTAGGCAACAAGTTGGGGCAGCAGCGTTGTTGATGTAGCCTGTGGGCTTCCACGCTCATTGCTTAAGTCTGCTGCCCCCTCAGTCTACTGCTCTAGAGATTAAGTCTGGACGCTGTGTGTCTGTTACTTAGAAATGAACGCGCCAGTGTTAGCGCCAAAAAGCAGCTAGAAACTGAAAGTAACTAATTTGCAATGAAGAATGAGCAACAATGGGAGACCCGTCCAAGTTCTAGCTCCCCCCACTAGTGTAGAACTTGTTTCTCAGCTATCCAACCAATCAGATTATAGTCCTAGACCTATTTTCTGGCAGGCACGGTTTTCTCGGTGAGCGCTGCTAGACGCTCGACAGCCCAAAACCCGACCGTCGTCCGTTTCGCCTGAAAACTAGACCATACCATAACAACGACGCTGCAAACGCAGTCGTGCATTCCAAATTAGCTAGAAAAACAGCAGTAAAGAGTCACGGCTGCCTGAACCCAGGCACTGCCTCCGACAGTCAGTGATGCCAAACAGTGCCACACAGCAAGAGACATGGACCCTAGGCACAGCATTATGCTGCATATGTTGGTTTTTGCTCTCATTGTGCTCTGTTGTCTCCTCCCGGCTCGTGTACATCGGCGTGCAGATGACTGACGGCGAGACTCGACGCTGATGGAGTTTCGTCCGGTGGAGCCGAAGCACGCTGAGGTCTTCTCGCAGTTCGCTCGAGCCTCCTCTCTCCGGCGACGTGTTCAGCTCCATCGGCAGGCCTCCTCAGCGGTTTCGCTGCCGGCGGTCACGGCCACCGCAGTTGCTGTCTGCATGCGTCCAGCACGTCCTATCGCGTCTGCATTGTTATGCGCTGCCTAGGGTCCTTGTTGCCTATTGCATGGCCCTGTTCGGCATCATAGACCATCGTAGGCACTGCTTGGGTTCGGGCCACCATAACTCCTCACTACTATTTTTCTAGCTGATTCTGACTGCACAGCTGCGTTTGCAGCATCGCTATTATGGTGTGGTCGAGTTTTCAGGCAAAACGGACGACGCCTGGGTTTTGGGCTGTCTACCGTCTGGCAGGCCTCACCGAGAAAACCTGCCAGCCTGAAAATTGGTAATTTCTGATTGGCTCGTGAACTGAGTAACAAGCTTTACAGAGCTAGGGGGGAGGCTAGTTCTTGGAGGGGTCTCCCATTGTGTCTCATTGTTCATTGCTAATCAGTCTTTTCCAGTTTTCAACTGCTTTCTGCCGCTAACACTGGCGCACACACTTCTGAGTATCAAACCTAGAGCTTCTAGACTTGGGCTCTAGAGCAGCAAACTGAGGGGGCAGCAGACTGAAGCAACGAGCGTGGAAGCCCGCACGCTGCATCAACAATGCATGCTGCCCCAAATTGCCGCTTAGATTTCAAGTTTGGTATCAGAGTCAAAGCGTAGCAGCAACAGCAGAAGACTGGCGTACAGGTGCCAGACAACGCCGTCGGGTCTCCATACACGCCAGTGCAAGGGAAATGCAGGGGGATTTTTCCCGGCAGCATTGACCCGCCTGGTGGCGGCGTCAGAATTTTTTCCACGGCCACTGGGCTAGGGGAAATCCTGCCATGTTTTATACGGCAGCACAAACCCCCACGTTGGATGCGAGGAGGTGAGCGGCCGGCCACGTCAGGTGCTTGCTGGCGATGACGCACGTGGTGACGTCCTCCAGGTGTGATTGATAGTAGCAGCTAGCAGCAGCAGCTAGCAGTAGCAGCAGCAGCTTACAACAGCACACAGTAGTAGCTAGCAGCAGCAACAGCTTGCAAAAGTAGCAGCAGCAGCTCCCTGCAGCAGCAGCAGCAAGCAGAAGCTGCAGCAACGTGCAGCAGCTGCAGCAGCAGGCAGTAGCAGCCGCAGCAGCGAGCCACAGTAGCAGCAGCAGCTGCCCGTAGCAGCTACTGCTGCTCGCAGCCCGCAACGAGCAGTAGCTCGCTGCTACTAGCAAGCAGCAGCCCGCTGCTCACTGCCAGCGAGCAGCAGCCCGTTGCTCACTGCTAGCGAGCAGCAGCCAGCTGCTCGCTGCCAGCGAGCAGCTGCCCGCTGGGACATAGAAAACCGAAGAAAAAAAAACAGAAGAGAAAAAAACCCCCAACCCCGAAGCGTGCAACAGCAGCCCGCAGCAGCAACGAGCTGCAGCTGCAGCACGTAGCAGCTGTAGCAGCGTGCAATAGCGTGAAGCAATAGCAGCAGCAGCGGCAGCGTGCAACAGTGTGCAGCAGTAGCGAGATGTCGCAGCCACCAGTGCCACAGGAGCTCGCAGCAACAACACCTCCAGCTGCAACTACAGCTGCAACAGCATTTGCAGTAGCTCTAGCCACCATAACAGTAGCACCAGCAGTAGCAGCGGCAGCAGCACCAGCAGTAGTAGCAACTGTAGCGGCTGTAGTAGCAATTGTTGCGGACGTCAATACCTCTCTGCTAACGTCACTACTGACATCACTGCTGACATCATAAACAAAAAAACCAAAAGGGGGACAACAGTAGCACAGACACTCAGTAGTCTTTGCTGACAGTAGCTATTTGCGGCTGACATCACTGCTGACATCAGTGATGTCAGCAGTGATGTCCATGGCAGATGTCCATGTCCACAGCACAATCAAAGAAAGAAAAGAAAACAAAGGGACACGCACCCATGGCTGATACTCCCTGGTCAAGAGGGATCCTCCTCTATTGGAGGGACCCCTACCCCCCCTTTCTTGCAGTGCCTGTAGCAGCAGCAGCACCAGCCACAGTAGCAGCAGCCGCCGCCACAACAGCAGCAAGAGCAGCAGCAGCAGCAACACCAACAGCAGTAGCAAGAGCAGTCACCGTAGCAGTAGCAGCGGCAGCAACAACAGCAGTAGCAGTAGCGGCAACAACAGCAACAGCGGCAGTAGCCACGACAGCAACAGCAGTCGCCGTAGCAGCAACAGCGGAAGCAACAACAGCAGTAGCAGTAGCGGCAGTAGCAGCAGTAGCAGCAACTACCACTCCTGCAGCGGCAGCAGCAGCAGCCCACTGGTATCGTTGGCGGAAACCCTGACCCCCTCGTAGCTCTTCGGCAACAGCTCATCGCCTTGACGTAGTAGCTTGTAGTGCTCCAGCCAGTAGCCTCCTAGTCTCCCACCAGTGTGCCACTGTCGTTCGTCTCTCCAGGGTACGCCAATCTAGCCATGTCTGTTGCCACATGTTACCTGGCATAGTAGTAGACTCAGCGCCAGCGGCAGACAGTGACCTCCGTCCTTGGCCCCACTCGGGGTGCCGGCCGTAGGCAGAAGGACTTTGAGACGCCGTTGCCGCCGCTTCAGGCCGGCGAGCAGTTTCGGAGCTGGGAGCTCAGCTTCCGAATCTGGACGCAAGGTGAGGGTCTGTGGGTATACTACACCCTCCCTTACGACCCCACCCAGGCCGACCAGCTATATGACGCTGGTCGCGCTGTTTGTGCCCTTGTCCCAGTCACCCCTCCGGCTTCCCGCCCGGCCCAAGAGCCTTTCCTCGGCAACTTCACCGCTGGCGACACTCCGGACACTGCAGCCGCCTGGCACGTCCTCACCAAGCCCCATCGCCTGTCCAGCGACACTGAGATCAGCCGTCTGCTCCAGGAGTTCAACTCCCTACACATGGAAGAGACCGAGACGGTCACTGCCTACTAGCAGTGGGCAGAGGACATCCTTCGTCATCTCGGCACATCTGCTCTGCCCCCTCTGTCCGCGCTTCTCACCATCAAGCGCGGCGCCACCAGCGTGTACGCGGACATCTTCATCCACTACCCCCAGGATGTCCTCTCCACCATGGCGGCCCAAGGCACCCTCATACCCTAGGCGTACGAGCTCTTCCTCCGCATTGAGGAAGCTCGCCAAGAGTCCCAGCTCCATCGCATAAAAGCTCTGGCATCCCCTGCCGTCGCCTCCCCTGCCGTTGCCTCCATGGCCATCGCCTTTCCCGCCGTAGCTACCTCCTCGTATCCAAGAAAGAAGAAGAAGCGCCGGAACAAGAAAGGCAAGGGTCTGCCGCAGCAGCAGCAGCAGCAGCAGTCATCGACCGGGTCCAGCGGTGGTGGCTTGGTCTGCCACAACTATGGCCAGCCCGGGCACGGTTGGTACACATGCCCTTTCCCGACGGACGAGGCGCGCGTCATCGCCACCCCACATCGCCAGCGGGAGCGCCGTCTTGCCTCTGC